>CAUYQV010060020.1:0-18512 GCA_963574575.1 Galagoides demidoff
CAGGCGCCCGCCACAACGCCCGGCCATTTTTTGGTTGCAGCCATCATTGTTTGTTTGGCGGGCCCGGGCTGGGGATTCGAACCCGCCACCTTAGGTGTACGTGGCTGGCGCCTTAGCCGATTGAGCCACAGGCGCCGAGCCGAGCTTATCTTTGCATTCAAAGTAATTTACTTATGTGTAGCTGTGTTAAAGTTGAGACTGTCTACCTTCTTACACAGAAAAAATACCTTTTAAACAAAGAAGGAAATTAAAATGTGTTTGTAAGTATTTTATTCTTCAGTGAAATGCTTCACGGATGGATTTGGCTACAAGTGCCTGGAGTAAGGGAAAATGATCTGTCAGCCAGGAATGGGATTTTTTGAACGTTGAGCAAGAAATAGGTTTGAGGGAGAAAACAACCTTCATCGTCATTTGTTGTTCCCTTTTCAATTCTGTTAACGAACCTTGTAAACCTAAAGCTGGTGGAAACCTTGGCAATCAGCTGGGTTTCCGGGTGAAGACACTGAGCCTCGAAGAGAAGAAGGGACTGACCCAAACCCCGCAGCAAGCTGCAGCTGGGCCGTCAGAAAGATGGCTTCATGAATTAATAAATAACTGTCAATTACAGAGAGATTCATGATCTTGTCGTTATTGGTGGCTGGAATTTCTAACAGTGCAAAGCTGAAGTTTTGTCAGGTCACCTGCTAAATGAAAACAAATTTCATTCTTTTATGCTTACTTCCACAAAACTGGAGAGATGTTCTTGCTTACAAGCCCTCAGCAGTGTGAGTGGCCAAGTCCAAGTTTGGGAAAGGAAAGGTTTCAGCGATAGAGGGAAAGGGGAAGGCTGCTTAGGAGTTGCTGCAGGACGGACTGTAAAGGAACAGGCCCGCGGTTTCTTTCTGAGGTGATGGAAAAGTTCTAAAATTAGATCAGGGTGATGGTTGCACAGCTCTGTAAGCTTTCTAAACACTGTTGATTTACACACTTAAAATGAATGAGTTCTATAGTTTGTAAATGATCTCTCAATAAAGCAAGTAGAAAAGACAAAAAAACACAAGACCCGGAGTGAGGGTTCCAGACAAGAGCAGAGGAGGATGATACATCCTGGGCCTCCAGATCACTTTGTGTCTACCTCGGACACAGGAGCAACATCTGAAGCAGACGACCCGCCTTCCCGTCAGTTACAATCCAAACCCTCACCTACGAGCTCGGTGCTGACCTGACAGCTCATCAGCTCCTATCAAATGCAGGTTGGAGTCGACATTTAAGAAGGACCATACGTGCGTCATGTTGCCACTCACCCCTCTGGGCCATGGAAGACCCAGAGAGCAGAAGGTTTACACTTCATTAGGCCAGATCCCCAAAGATATGCTTTTGCAACTGTGACAATAATCTCTCTGTTTTATCAAAATCCACTGAATGATATGATCACATAAAGATGACGTAGGTATTTCAGGCTATTATGTTGCCCTTTCTGTTATAGCTTGATGTCCTTTCCATGAGACCCAACGTAGCAAGTACCCTATGGAATTGAATACTCAGAAAAAAGTTTATGTCCTAAAAAACTTGAGTGATGTATTTGGTTGGCAGGGGGAGCCACTGAACCCATTGTGGTTTCTTCTTCTTTTTTTTCTTTTGTCTCAATTGCCAGAACACTCTGGGCTGGCCTTAGAGCAGACGGGGACGGGCTTGTCTCTGATACGGTGGTGTCCCTGTTCGCCAGTCAGTTTCGTGTCTCTTTCTCTCACACTCATTCATTCATTCAGTTAAGTCAGTCATCCAATGTTTCTCAAGAGCATAATATTGCAGGATTGGAATGATGAGTATGATGTGGCCCGTGCCTGGGATGGAGAGGCAGGTGTGGAAATAATCGCACATAGAATTCTGTGGTAGAGACCTGCTTCAGAGCCTACGAGATTAGGAGAAGGAAAAGAAAGCAGGAGAAGAGAAACAGAGGACGACTTTCCAGACTATCAGATTAGCTATAATGTCTTATTTTCTGTATGTTTGGTGCTCTGGCGTTGGTGACCTCCCTGACTGGGGAGGGAATGCTCTTGACAGAACTAGACAATTCTTAGAGATTACCGAAGGCTCAAGAGCAAGGCTTTCAAAGCCAATCCCCAGGATTCCCTCCTCTGTCTGGCTGTTACATTCAGGAGGTAAGTTTCCTCTGCCCTAATTACCCAGCGCCGGGTACTCCGCCCTACAGCCCCAGCCTATAAACATGATTCACACCAGGCAATCCTAAGCTTTCCCTCCTGGCCCTGTCAGCCTTCCCCATAGAAAACACAATGAAGGCTCTGGGCTGTGCTTTCCCCTCCCTGCTTCTGCTGCTGATGCAACCTGGTCCTTCCTCATGTGGCCCTGGATGGCATGGCCTGCCTGCACCCCTCGGGAAATATAAGTAACGAAACTCTTCTAAAGTTACTGGCCTTTCTGTGTCATCCCCCAATCACCTCTGTAAATTGACACCTGTCGGTATACTCAATATCAGCTCGTAAAGCTTGAGGAACGATTGGGAACTTTCCAGGTGGAAGAACATTCCAGAAGCAGAGCTAGCTTGTGCCTTGGCCCATAGTCTGGCTCTGGGAACACAGCGTTCTGTGCTCTTTGAAGGCAGTCTGTTAACATTCCTTTTTCAATGTGGAGGGGGCATAAATTATAAATAACAGTGTCTGGGCCAAATCGTATCTGTACAAGACCAAATATTTCTCAAGGTTCTGACTGCTCTTTCTTTTGTTCTATCAGAGAAGACAGCGCAGGGCAGAGTTTGAATCCTGGCTCTCTCGCTCTGATTCGCAGTGCGTGCTCATACACATTCTGAAGCTTTCTGTGCTTCAGTTTCCTCATTTATAAGATGAGAAAAATAGCAGCGGCCTCCTCAGAGAGTTGTTGTGAAGATGAAATAGGTTAATATTTGTAAAACATTTAGAACGGTGGCCAGCACACAGGAAGGGCTATGCAAGCATTTGCAGAATTATTTCCAAATCCTGCTCCGTGAAGGGTACTTGAGGACTGTGGAACCTATAAAGACGTGGAAGGTAATATTCTTACCCCTAAATAGTTTACAAGTCTAATGAGAGCCTAGAGAATTCTGGAAGATCAAAGGGCTATTCGTGGAAGCGTGTTTTCGTGAGATGTTGAAAATGGTGCAGGTGATAATGACTAATGTTTTGGTTCTTATACACTCTCAGATAGAAAAGGAAATAGGAAAGGAAGTAAGGAAAGTGAAACATTGTAGAAAGAACACTGTTTTTGGCATCTCAAAGACCTAGGTCTGGGCGAAGTGGCTTCCCACATCTGCCATTTCCTAGCCATGTAATCCAGTTAGTTAGCTTCTCTGTCTAATGTAGGCAGTCATATCTACTTAGCAGGTGGAAACCAAAGAGATAATAATAGCAAGAGCCAACATTTATTGGACACTTGCTAAGTGCTGGCTCTGGACTAAGAGTTTCATAAGGAAATCAGCTTGGAGAATGGTCAGCAGCTCAGTGCCCACGGCCACCACGTTATAAGTGGCTGAGCTGGGATTTGAACTTAGACACTCTGATTCCAGGGGCTATTTTAATAACTGTTATTTTACACTAAGGCTCTCAGAGCTGCACTAGAGCCAATGAGCACTCACATAATGACAAGCATTGTTATTAACTGTGTAATAACTTTGATCCGTTTGGCCAGAGGCCCTTGATCATGGGAAGACTCCTCTCAGGTGCTATATTGCCCTCCCATCCCCAGAACCAGCCTGCTGCTGCTCCCATGATGCATCACTCTGGGCAAAACATAGATTTGATTCTGTAAAATTCTCAAGTTCATATTTTCAAGTGATAAAGAGAGACAGAAAAAAAAAAAAACAAGGAAAAGTCCTATAGGATCACAGCCACATTAATCAAAAATTGATAAAATAAAGTTAGTAATGAAACAGTCCGATTAGAGAAACAATTTGAACCGCAGGCTTTGCAGTTGGGGAAAATTAAATTGGATAAATGATTTACTCTAAATGGATTTAATGCAAAAACATTGGGACCTGCAAACCAAGCAAGCCCGAGGAATTCTGGGAGCCTAGTTGGGATCAGCTTGGCTTGGTGGCAACCCTGTCATCTCTGGCTGGGTCAGCTTAGGTATTGGATCAAGTGCTGGCCCAGACAAGGAGGGTGCTGGCTGGCATCTGAGTCCTTAAGAAGGTCCCTAATGCCATCAGATGTCAGCACGATGACGCTACTTCCAAATCCTTCTTGTTCTGGGAGGGAAGGCAGTTTGGGTCACCCAGACCTCAGCTGTTTAAAGTCTGTGGCTCTCCTCTTCTATAAGAATAGTGACATGTGCCTGTACTAGCCTGGGGGAGTGGCTTCCCAGGAGTTTCCCTTCTTGCTTACATGCTGGACAGAGTTTAACACACAAGTGACGCCGACTAGGTCTTTACCATATATCAACTGGACTGGATTACGTTAACAAAAAAGAGAAAATAGCTTTGCGGCATTTGTGGCTTTTCTTTTCTGTTCTGATTTTCATTCCCCAACTAATGTCATGGCCATGTGAGGCAGTGGCAGGAACACGAGGAGCAAGCAGACCCGGCTCCATCTCTCCCGCGCTGGGCTAGGCTGAACCTATAGATGATGGGTGGTGGGGATGGCAGGACAGTTGAGTCCAGTGGTGAAAAGAGGCCAGACAATGGTTTGATTGTGGTTCTGGTCCTTAGCTATGTGACCCTCCACTTCTTCATCATTAAAGTCCAGATAAACATCAAGCCATAGGTAAGATGACAGATAATTTTTTAAAAGTTATTTGGCGTTTATTTGATGCTTGATAACACACTTGCAATGACCACCCTCCTTTCTGTCCCCTTTCTCCACCAGAGTAACAATGACTTTATCCTCCACATCTTGGGTGAAAATGGGAGAAAAACAAACAAACAAATGACAGGCTGGGGGAGAAGCCCAGAAACCACTGAGCACCAAGTCCATCTGTGCAAATGGAATAATCAACAGGTATTTGATTCTTGGTATCCCAGGGAGAAGGCGGCAGAGTAGAAAAGTCACATGACTGGAGAAGGAAGGGAGCAAATGACCAGGAGATGAGAGGACAGGGAAACCGCCCAGGCAGTGCTCCAAGAGCCCAGGGAAGAGAGTGTGCATGGGATGTTCTGGTCCTGCCTTTTCAACCCCAGTATTCAGGGCATGGGCTCCCACAGCAAGGTGAGGGGCATCTACAGTGGGGCACCGGCACAGAAACAGAAGTAACCTTCAGGGAGCCAGGGGCTCTGCACAGGACCCTTCCTTTCCTCCTCTGGAAGGGCCTAGGCATCAGACTCAGCACCTTATCTTAGGAAGCCCCAAGGCTAGCCCTAACTATAACCTTAACACTGAAGTTAGTGATAGAGATGCTTAAAGCCAGCACCGGCCTCTCTCAGTCACGGTCATTGTATCTTCATTGTTCTATTCCTCATCCTCCACCACCAGTTAATTCATTCAGATCAAATAGCATCATGGCTGGGGGATGAGAATTCACAGCAGGCAGCAGTATCTTCTGAATCTCTGACAAAGTTGAGTCTTGGGGAGGAGGAGGCTGAGGGAGTTGAACAAGTTGTCATATGCCCGGAGAGGGGGCACAGGCCATAGAGACTCAGTTGAAGAGCCTTAGGGATGCATTTGAGTTGAATTGCACGAATAACTTATCCTTCAAGAGCCTAGCCAAGTTTAGGTGGCCTCCTGGCCAACTTTGCTCTATGCCAGCACTGTGTGCCTTGAATCAGCTCAGCCCAGTTTCCATCTGTCCAAATATGCCCTGTTGATCCAGTTCATCCCAGCCTGTACCAGTCCAAGTCAGTGGAGGGCAGTTCACTCTAACACCACTCAGCAGAGCTCTATCTGTCCAGTTTGGTTACACTGGCTTGCACTTGCAGTTCTCAACCATCGATGATGGGCAGAAACTGGCAGATGGTCAGTCTCAGGGTCAGCTTCAAAGAGGATGACGTGGAAGCTCGTGCAGGGCAGACCCCAGGAGCTGTACCCGCCTGAGACAGGTGGCAATGAAGCTGCTAAACCTGGACATTCCAGGCATCTCCTGACTAGACTGCCCTTTGCAGCAACAGTGGGCACAGTGATGAGGGTCCACAGCACTCAGAAACCACCGCTCTGGAACAGACTAACATAAATTAAAAAATACACGTTCTGTGCGGAATTGGATGCCTTCTCATACTGTGAATAAAGGGCACTAAAGACTCAGAAATATACAGAGTAGGTGAGAGGAAAATATTAATTGAGAGAAGCCTGTCCTTTAGCACATTATTTCCGCCTCTGAACTGAGGAAAAACCTCAGCAGTGCAGGCTCACTCAGGAACACACTCCTCTGTAAGGCCGGGTTTGGGAACTCAGCTGAGACTCGAGACGCTGTGGTGAGCCACCCCTTACTCTCATGCCTCCGATCATCTCCAGCCTCCCACCCATGCTGTCAGATCTGGCTGTCATCTCAGGGCTTGTCCTTGTTGTGGGGCTTTAGTTCACATTCTCCTCCCCACTCACCTCCTTTCTTTGGCCAATCTTAACCCTTCCCTGAGCCAGTTGCTCTATGGATGTCCCTCCCTTATCCACACCTGTATTACTGTATCCTCTTCTGGGGACAGGGTGTCCAGTAAAGGTGTCCAGCAGGTATCTTTCCCTTTGCAGCTCTTTTTGGGTTGAGCATGGTTTTATAATCTCTGCAAGGGCACATGCTTCATTGTATCCAGCCAGGGACCTCTAGGATTCAAGGGGATGCAAGTAATTACTTATTGGAACTGGGTCTGGGACATAGGAGATGTCATAAAAATATTTGTTGGATGAATGGATATGTGAGTCAATAAATGGAAGAATAGACAGCTGAGTAAACGGAAATTAAGTCAATGAATACATAAGGAAATGAAGCCTAACCATTAGAATAGGTGAAAGGATATGTGAAAAACGAATAAATGAATGAAAGAATGAATGATGCACAAATGGTCACAGTCAAGTTGACACTACAGAGAGTAATGAACACAGGCTGCTTCTCCAGGGTCGGCAACTAGGCTTAGACTAGTGTGTGTGGTTTTGGCAATCCTCATTAGAACAGCAATTTCCTACCCTATTGTATCAAGTTTAGATTATATGATTGTTACCATTTGTCCTCAAATGATTAGAAAAACTTTGAGATGGTTAAAAAAAAAAAAAAAGAGCTCCATTTATAAGCCCCCAAATGAATATCCTTGCAAATCATCAGGCCAGATTTCTAGAGTTGGACTGTCATTATGTCTATCTGATGTTAATTAAAATGGTAATTGGATGAGAGTTTTCAAACAGCTTCCCTCACTGGGCAAGTGAGCCTTCCTGCTGGGTTGATTTCAGAGGAAGAGAGGCTGCCAGGCAAGGGAAAGGAAGGTACTATGGGCTCTTCTAGGCCTGCAGCTAGCTCAGGCATCTATCTGCTCCTGTGGGCTTGTGATAGCAGTTTGACATTGTGATTTCATTCTGATTCAGTGGTTTATGAACCAGGAAGGCAATAGGAAAAAAAAAATCAGGAGAGGAGCTTTGGCATGCATAGACCCAGGTTGGCAGACCAGCTTCACCATAAAGTCACTGCATAGTTTTTGAGCAAGTGTCTGAGCAGACTATCTTAGAGCAAGACCAGGGTGAGCCTCAGTTTTCTCATCTGTGGAATGGGATCATGGCACCCACCTGACCCTCAAATGAGATCAAAGTGAAAAGACTTCATTAACTCTAAGGGATTTATATAAGGGAGATCAAAATATAAGGGAGATCAAAGTCTCATAAGTAACTGTCCAAAGAATTGACTTGAGGAGAGTTGAGTTAAATTGAGAGTTGAACAAACCTGGGAGTGCTATGGTTTTGATTCAAAGCTCGATAAAAGTACAAAGGAAAAAAAATACCCTCTAAATTGCATTTGGCCGTTGGCTCCTCTGGCTTGCTGTTTTTTATTTGTTTGTTCAGACTTGGTCTATCTCTGAGGATGGGTGGGCAAGCAGAAGGCTACCTGGATCTTCTTTTCTGCTTCTGGAGCACGAGAGGAGCAGTGAGGAGAGAAGGAGACATCAGTGTCCTAAGATAGGTCCAAGGCCATAGAGATAAAAGGAACCGTGAATTTGCCACTGCAGAATGGGCTGTGTTAGTCTAGCTGCAGATCAGAAACGAAGCTGGGGGGCTGAGAGGCAGCTAAGGCTGCCCCAGGGGAGCAGGAAGCAACACCTGCCCTTTGAGGTACAGTATGAGGAAGGCAGGCACTTCTTCCTCATTCCCAGCCAGGTCCTCCCGTCCCGGGCACTTCAGCCCCTGACAGACTGAGGATGATGAACAGGGCTCTCTAGAGATCAGGAGGTACCATGCTGTCCCCTAGGGTGTGTTTCCCAGGCTCTCAGTGACCAGTGAAGTGGGACACAGCCCCAGAAGCAGGAGCTTCCACTCTGGGTTAAGATCCTAAGAGTTCTCACTCAAGACTGAATGCCTCAGCGGGCAAGAGGAATTGGCAAATTCATTCATTAATGGCCCATTGACACCTCTATTATCAAGACTAATCATTTGTTTTTATTGAGATCTTTCCCCTGATTAAAGCCATTAGCACCGATGAGTAACCATCGATCAATCAACAAGCTTTCTTAAATGCCCCCAGCTCACCGTGTCCCAGCAAGGATGCGGTCAATTCTCTCTCTCCTCTGCCTACCTCTCTCCCCTCCAGTGCTGCCTCTCTGGAGCTACTGCCAGCCGTTCCTCACTCACCGTGACTGCTCTGCCAGCCCCTGATTGGACTTTGTTTCACTTCTTGGCCAACAAAGCCTCCTTGCCTGACCCCGTTTTTCCCTCCCAACACTATTTCCTGCCATACCCAGTCAGGTTGGGCCCCCAGCAGGAGTGCAGATTCTTCATACCATCTCCACCCTTTCTGCTGCAGATTTTCCCTGGCCTGCCCATTCCTAGGCTTGACCTCATTAGCTCCCACTTACCTCCAGCTCTCAGCCTCCTATAGCCCCTGCAGATGGGCATCTCACCCCAGCACCCTGCACCCTTGCTTCCAAGCTGGCTGGCCATTCTCTGGGTTTGCTTGCTTGAGTCTTAGGTCTCTCCCTAGCAGGGAAGCTCTGCAGAGGCACAGACAACCCCACCTTCTTATTACTCGCTTTTAGGGCCAGGGTGAGGCCAGTGAGGAGCTTACAGGATATTCTCTCAGGAGGCCCTCACTCCCAGCCACTGACTCCTTCCAGAAGCCCGAGGGAATAAGTCCTCCCTGAATCTTGTCCCAGCAGCAACTCGGCTCCCCTACCTCAGTCCAGTCCTGCTTGGTTCACTGGCTGAAGACTGGACAGCTAGACGGCACACTCAGTAGATCCTGGTTGAGTGGATAAATTGCAGGGAGGAGACTGAAGAAAGGGAGTGTGTTAGGAGGAGAAGAGAGAAGAGGTGAAACCACGCCGGGGCAGCAAGAAGGCTGGGACCACAGCACTGAGGGAATGTGTAGGAAGGGAAGAAGAGGGGATGGGCTCAGGACCAATAGCTCATCAGATAGGGCGCCGGCCGCATACACCTAGACTGGCGGATTCAAACCCAGCCCGGGTCTACCAAACAACAATGACAACTGCAACCCCCAAATAGCAAGGCATTGTGGCAGGTACCTGTAGTCCCAGCTACTTGGGAGGCTGAGGCAAGAGATTGCTTAAGCCCAAGAGTTGGAAGTTGCTGTGAGCTGTGACACTACAGTACTCTACTAAGGGCAACATAGTGAGACCATCTCAAAAAAAAAAAAAAAAAAAAGAAGCAGGGAAGATGAAATATTTGGGAGTTGACCTAACAAAGGATGTGAAAGAGCTCTATAAAGAGAACTATGAAACTCTAAGAAAAGAAATAGCTGAAGATGTTAACAAATGGAAAAACATAGCATGCTCATGGCTGGGAAGAATCAACATTGTTAAAATGTCCATATTACCCAAAGCAATATAAAATTTTAATGCACTCCCTATTGAAGCTCCACTGTCATACTTTAAAGACCTCACAAAAATAATACTTTGTGGAATAATATGGAATCAGAAAAAACCGTGAATAGCCAAGACATTACTCAGAAATATAAACAAAGCAGGAGGAATTACACTACCAGACCTCAGATTATACTATAAATTCATAGTGATCAAAACAGCATGGTATTGGCACAAAAACAGAGAGGTAGATGTATGGAACAGAATGGAGAGCCAATAGATGAACCCAGGTACTTACTGTTATTTGATCTTTGACAAGCCAATTAAAAACATTCAGTGGGGAAAAGATTCCCTATTTAACAAATGGTGCTGGGTGAACTGGCTGGTGACCTGTAGAAGACTGAAACTGGACCCACACCTTTCACCATTAACTAAGAAACTCTCACTGGATTAAAAATTTAAACTTAAGATATGAAACTATAAAAATACTAGAAGAAAGTGTAGGGAAAACCCTTGAAGAAATTGACCAGGGAGAATATTTTATGAGGAGGACCCCCCCACCCCCGGGCAATTGAAGCAGCATCAAAAATACACTGCTGGGACCTGATCAAACTAAAAAGCTTCTGCACAGCCAAGAACACAGTAAATAAAGCAAGCATACAGCCCTCAGAATAGGAGAAGATTTTTGCAAGTTATGTCTCCGACAAAGGTTTAATAACCAGAATCCACAGAGAACTCAAATGTATTAACAAGAAAAGAACAAGTGATCCCATCTCAAGGTGGGCAAGGGACTTGAAGAGAAACTTCTCTGAAGAAGACAGGCTCACAGCCTACAGACATATGAAAAAATGCTCATCGTTTTTAATCATCAGAGAAGTACACATCAAAACTACTTTGAGATATCATCTAACTCCAGTAAGATTAGCCCACATCACAAAATCCCAAAAGCAGAGATGCTGGCATGGATGTGGAGAAAAGGGAACACTTCTACACTGCTAGTGGGAGTGCAAACTAATACATTCCTTTTGGAAAGATATTTGGAGAACATTTAGAGATCTAAAATAGACCTGCCATTCAATCCTACAATTCCTCTACTAGGAATTGTCACATTATAATAAAGATATTTGTACCAGAATGTTTATTGCAGCCCAATTCGTAATTGCTAAGTCATAGAAGAAGCCCAAGTGCCCATTGACCCATGAATGGATTAATAAATTGTGGTATATGTACACCATGGAATATTATGCAGCCTTAAAGAAAGATGGAGACTCTACCTCTTACATGTTTACCTGGATGGAGCTGAAACATATTCTTCTTAGCAAAGTATCTCAAGAAAGGAAGAAAAAGTATCCAATGTACTCAGCCCTACTATGAAACCAATTTATAGCTTTCATAACCCAATTATAGCCCAAGAAGAAGGGTAAAGTGGAGAAGGAGGGGAGGGGAGGGTGGAGGACTGGTGGAGGGAGCATAATTGGAGGGACCACACCTACAGTGCATCTTATAAGGGTACATGTGAAATTTACTAGATGTAGAGTACGAATGTCTTAACATAATAGCTAAGAAAATGAAGTGAAGGCTATGTTAACCAGTTTGATGAAAATATTTCAAATTATATATAAAACCAGAACATTGTACCCCCCAAAATAAAAAAGCTATACAGTTATTTTAGTGTTATTATTACCATCAGCACAAGTCAGTGTACAGTGCTTAGTAATAGATTTTCAGTACATGTTGATGAATCTCAGGACAATCACAATGTTTTCATATAATTTAAGAAGAAATCCTTTAAGATAATTATTGAAAAAATGCAGTAGAGGAAAAGTCACATGGTTAATATAAAGCATTGCTTATAGGGGTTTAATTTATTGATAAATTTGTTTCAATTTTTCAGATAATCATCTCTCATTTTCACTTTTGCTTATATAATCAAGTGCTTACATATAAAATATACAAAATTAAAGTATTAGGAAAATCAAAACAATATGTAAAGTTACTAAACTTAAATTAAATCCAATATATTATGTGTCAAGTTATCAGATCATAAATATCATCTATTTTAGAGGTAACATCAATGAATGACATCCAAAATGTATTCAAATCAACAGATCCATTCATTTCCCCATGGACCTTTCCTGGAACTGATTTCCAGGAGTAAAATGGGCTAATTGCAAAATAAGCATCACTACTATAGAACATCAACAAAAAAAATGCTTTTGAATTATAGCAAAATAATTTTTTATATAAAGTCACGTCTTGCTGCTACAGAAATAGTAAATACATAGAATTTATTGCTCCAGAAAGAGACTGAAAATGTGAACAAATAAAGGACTTCTATAAATCTACAAGGGACATGTTCTCAAGGCCGTTATGGGAAGAGGAAGAGCCGAAACAGGGTGGGGAGAGCCCCTGATGACTACATTACCTGTCTGGTGATCTAATACATTCACTGGCAATTGAGGTGAATTGACCATCTAACAACTGACTTTAGAAAACAGGCCTCAGAATATTTTCTGTGAAACATGACTTTCTAAGTGTCTCATTACATGGGAACTACCTCTACTTTCAAATTATCGTTTCTTTCCAAAATTCCAATCTCTATCACTTCTCACAGAAATGGAAAATGTGTTACTTTTCTAACTTTTGGCCTAAATACTAAGACATAAAAAGCTATTTAATGATTCATTAGACTCATCTTATTTCTATACAGTGGCACCAAAGAGATGTTATATGGAACACACAGTTCTGCTTCTTATGCCATTAAACACAGGAGGTGATTTATTACTAACAACAATAATAACACGGAAAACCTTCATTGAGTTGATACTATACACCAGACAAATGTTGTACAGCTTTCCATGGTTACGTGATATTTTTATATTTTTTTAGTGCATTTAACTCTTATAACAATTTTATAAAGCAAAACAGATGTCATATCCCCATTTTAAATTTGAAGAATCTGTACAGCCAACACCATACTTAATAGTAAAACTGTAGCAGCATTCCCATTAAAGTCAAGTAGAAGAGAAGAATGCCCCTTTTGTCATTCTTGTGTAGCATTGTTCTGAAATTTCTAGCTAATGAAGTATAAATACTGCAAAAGAAAAGACAAAAATTGCTTTCTTTGCATGTGGCATTATTTCTCAACATATATAACTCAGTAAAATTACCTGGAAGACCTTAACAGAGAAAATAATAAATCCTGTAGCTGTTAGGTGTAGGCTTGGCTGTAAATGATCAAACAACTGTAATAGACAAAGGCCTAAACATGCAGATTATGCTCTTATGTAAAGAGTGGGGAGGTCGATGGAAATTCCACAAAAACATTAGAGAAATGTCTTCTCTCAGCTTTTTACTTTGCTGTCTGAAGGAATATTCACTTGGTCAGGTTAACACCTGGATCTAGCAATCACTGCAGCCAATCAGGGAAGTTTAGGAACCACACTTCAGAAATTAACATATAATTTGGGAATTATAAATTGACTTGCAATAAACAGTTTAGTACAAATGTCTATATGATAAAATGACTTTTTTTCTTCTGTGTAGATGCCTAGTAATGGAATTGTAGAATCAAATGGGAGATCTAGCTTGATTTCTTTGAGAATTCTCCATACTTGCTGCCATACTTGTTGTATTAGTCCTACCAGTAGTGTAAAAGTGTTCTCTTCTCTCCACAACCACACTAGGATCTGCAGCTTTGAGTCTGTGATGTGGGCCATGCCCATCAATCCAGGAATGGATTAACAAGCTGTGGTATATGTATGTCATGGAATACTATGCAGCCACTAAAAAGGATGGTGACTTTACATCTTTTTTTTTATTAATTTGGATGGACTTGAAATACATTCTTCTTAGTAAAGCATCACAAGAATGGAGAAGCAAGAATCCAATGGACTTAATTCTGATATGAGGACAATTGATGCTAGTACCTGGTGGGGGGAAGAGGAATAGGGGTGGAGAAAGAAGGATGGGAGAGGGGGTGTGGGGACATGGTGTGTGACACACCTCTTGGGGGCAGGACACTATTAATAGAGGGACTTCACCCAGCAAAGGCAAGCAATGTAACCTAGCTCATTGTACCCTCAATGATTCCCAAAAATATAAAAAGAAGGGAAAAAAAGAGAAAAGAAATTATCATAGAACGTTTCTGTTCATATCCCATTGGCCGCAACTTACTTATATGGCCACACTGAATGGCAAAGGAGACTAAGAAGTGTCTTTATTCAAAATGGCTACATGTCCAGCTAAAAAATTAAAAGTTTGATTAAGAAAGGAGAGAACGCATTCTGGGCATTAAATAAGAAAAGTATCCCCAATACTGTCCAAAATATTCACAAAAAGAAAATGAATTTCAAAAGAATACAGGCTATAAACTACAAAACCTTGCTGAAAATTTTTAAATATTTTAAATGAAAATAAATATTCCCATCCTGGATTAGAAGATTCAGTAATGTAAATATGTAAAGTCTCCCCAGATGAATCAACTAGCAGTATGTAATTAGAATAAAATCCCAGTGGAATTATTTGGAATTTTAAAAAATTACTCTGAAGTGTTAGAGAATAATTACAGGAGAATAGGTGAGAAATTTTAGGGTAAAAGAAAGAAGCAGCTGCTCCCGTACTCTATCAAATAGTAAAGCATACTATGAAGTTACAACAATTAAATCAGTGTGAAATGGCATGAGAATGAATACCAGATGACAATGAACAAAACATTAAATCTAAAGATATAGGTAGTTATTTATAAAAGTTTAGTAAATGATAAAATAGTGATGGTATAGGTCCATGATAAAGTCTCATATTATCAAACAAAAAGATAGTCAAACCCTAAAATATCTAATCTTTTGCTTATTTATTTCACTTGCCAAAAGTAAAATGATTCTCAGCTCTTTCTCCCCCAGCAAAATTTTAACTAACTATGTTATGAAAATTATAAATCCCAATAGTGGCCAGGCATAACAGCTCACGTCTATAATCCTAGCACTATGGCAGGCTAGGGTGGTGGATTGTTTGAGTTCAGGAGTTCGAGACCAGCCTGAGCAAGAGCGAGATGCAGTCTCTACTAAAAATAGGAAAACTCGCCAGGTGTTGTGGTGGGTGCCTGTAATCCCAGCTACTCGGGAGGCTGAGGCAGGAGGATTGCTTGAGCCCAGGAGTTTGAAGTTATTATAAACTAGGCTGATGCCACAGCACAAGGGCAACAGAGTAAGAGTCTATCTCAGTAAATAAATAAATAAATAAAATCCCAATGGTTATGACTTCAGGCTCTGAAACCAGAGAGAGCCCAAGCTTAAATTTTGCCTCTACCACACATTGGCTGGATAACATTGAGAAGAGTCCTTTCCTCTTCTAGATCTCTGTGCAGTAAAGAATCAACATGACCCAAAGAAAGGGTGAGCCCTTCCCCAGCTCCTTGGAGTTAGTTTTACCATCTTTCTCATGGTCAGTATATCTTCCATGTCCTTTGGTGCATGCCTCATTGTGATTTAAGGTAGGGAACTGGGATATGCAATATCAGTTTGGCTGCTAAAGGGGTAGGAACTAAGGTCAATGGTATGGACACTCACCTATATCTATATTACTGACCTGCAATAAAAACTCTAGACACCAAAGCTCAGGTGACCTTCTCAAGTTGGCAATATACCATGTATATTGCAACACACCAATGCTAAGAATAATAAATGCTGTCTGAACAAAGAATATAAAACCATCTACCTATAACCAAATGATCTTTGACAAAGCAGAAGACAACAACAACATGCACTGAGGAAAAGAAGTGCTTTCCAATAAAGAATGCCGGAAAAATTGGATAGCCCACATGCAAAAGAATGAAACAGGACCTTTACCTCTCACCACTCACAAAAATTAAGTCCAGATGGATAAAAAATACTATTCCTAATGCACAAAACCATAAGAAGTCTAGAGGAAAATATAGCAAAAATGCTTGTAGATCATGGCCTACACAAAGAATTTATTAAAAAGACCTTAATGGTAATCATAGTAACCTCAAATAATAAATAGGACTTGACTAAATTAAAAAGCTTTGGCACAGCTAAGGAAACAATAAACATAGCAAAAAGAAAACTACAGAACGAGACAAAATATTCAGATGCCACATATCCAATAAAGGGCTAATACTATGTAACCAGAGTTTACAAAAAACTCACACAAACCAGCAAGAAAAAAACATCCTTTTAAAAAGCAAAGGTATAATGAACAGAAGCTTCTCAAAAGAAGAAAGGTAACTGGCCAATAATCATATGAAAAAAACATGCAATGCCACTAATCACCAGGGAAATGCAAATTAAAACCAAAGGAGATATCACCTTACCCAAGTTAGAGTGGCATTTATTAAAAATTCAAAAACAATAGATGTTAGCAGGGATGCAAAGAGAAGGGAATGTTTGTTCACTGTTGGTGGGACTGCAAATTAGTACAACCTCTGTGGAAAAAAGTATGGAGATTACTCAAAGAACTAAAAGTTTGATCTGGCAATTCGCCTACTAGGTATTTACCCAAAAGAAAAGAAGCTATTTTATCAAACAGACTCCTGCACTTGAATGTTTATTGCAGCACAATTCACCAATGCAAAGATGTGGAATCAACCCAAGTGGCTGTCAATTCATGAGTGGATTGATAAATGTGGTACATGTATACCAAGGAGTATTACCCAGCCATAAAAATGATGAATTAATGCCTGTTGCAACAATCCGAACTTGGGACAATTCTCTTAAGTGTATTATCTCAAGAATGGAAAAATAAATACAACATGTACCGACTATTAAATTGGAACTAGTTGATGAGCACAGAGGGGAGTAAAACCAGTGGAAAGCAGCCAAGGGAGAGTGCAGAAAGGAGGGAGAAAGAAACCAACCTAATGGGCACTATGAATACCATTTTGGTAACAGGCACACCTACAACCAGGACTCAAGCATTACAGACACAATCCATGTAACCAAAAACATTTATACTGCCTTGTTATTTTGAAAGAAAATAAATATAAGAAAAATAAACTCTGTCCACAGGACTCCACTGTGAGAGGACAGCTAAAAACTTGAACCTGATGCCTTTTGGTACCTGCTCTATGTGCCCCTTCCCTAGGCCAACTTTAATCTGTATCCTTTTGCTGGAATAAATTATCAACATAGAAAAAGCAGCTTTTGTGGAGCTTGTGAGCCCTTCTAGCATATTATTGAACCTGACGATGGTCCTGAAAATCCCTGAACTTCAGCCTCTATCTTTATATTTATAGCAGAAATAATAACAATTATACAACCTCATGGAAGGAAGATAAATGAGACAATGTCCATGAAGTATTTGTACAAAGCCTACCATACAATAATTACTCAATAAATATTCGGTTTCATTACTCTAAGTCAGTGGGGGGAAATGGATTATTCTGTGAGTCATATTGAAACAGATGTTTGACAATTTATGATCAAAAAAAAAGAAAAAAAGCTAAGGCAATACCTCACATTTTATCTGCAGATGAATCTAGGACAGTTTATTTGTTAAAAAAAAAAAAAGCCATAGAAGAAGTTCAGGAAAATAGAGATGAATACATCTCTGTAATCAGTAAGGGAGTACCTTTTCTAACCATACAATGGGAGAGAATGCTCTAAAAGGAAACAGTAAATAATTTTTTTAAATATAAGTTTAAAATATTTGTATGCCCAGAAAAGCACCTTGAACAAAGTTAAAATGGAAAATTTTTTTTAAAGTGCGAATAGGGCGGGGCCTATGACTCAAAGGAGTAGGGCACCAGCCCCACATATCGGAGGTGGTGGGTTCAAACCTGGCCCCAGCCAAAAACTGCAAAAAAAAAAAAAGTGTGAATATATTTAAAACATAGATAACAGATACAGAGCTTGTACCCTTAATGAACATTTTAAACAGCTCTTATAGCTAAATAAGAAAACTGTGAACACTCAATAGAATAATGGATAAAATACTTAAAAGAATTGGAGAAAGTTAACCATATTTATATGTTGAATAAGTAAAAAATGTCTTCTGTTATTAGTAGTCAAAAATGTGCTTTGTACTTAAATGCAGTATCTTTTTCCTCTCATTTAAGTGGGAAGTTTACTTATATTTTTAAATAATAATGTCCAATATTGGCAAGGATGGGTGTCATATACTCTTTTCTGTTGCTAATTGGAATATAGATTGGCATAATCTGATAATTTTTTTTTCCACTTTCATCAAAACTCCAACAATAATTCCTCAAAATTCCCCCTTCATCTTCTCCATTCCCCAGCCCCTAGGCCACAACCAGTAGAGACCTTGTCTCTACTATATAGTAAAAAATAGAAAAATTTGCCAGGCATAATGTCACATGCCCATCATCTCAGCTATTTGGGAGCTGAGAGAGGAGGATTGCTTGAGTCCAGGAGTTTGAGGTTGCTGTGAGCCACAACACCACCACTGCACCCTAGCTAGAGCCCTGGGCAACAGAACTAGACTCTGTCTCAAAAGAAAAAAAAAAAAAAGAAAGAAAAGAAATAATACCGAGAAAGTAAAATGAAGGAAATAAAAATAACCACAGTCAGTAAACATTTTTAAAATATTAAAACAAAATGGGAAAAGATCAATAGAGAAAAAA
>CAUYQV010060022.1:0-46246 GCA_963574575.1 Galagoides demidoff
AAACAAATCCTTTTATCATAAGGGTGTTTGCACTAGACTGTTTATCATGGCTCAATTCACAATCGCCAAAATGTAGAAACAGCCTAAATGACCACCAACCCAGGAATGGATTAACAAGCTATGGTATGTGTATACCACGGAATACTAACTATTAATCCATTAAAAATATTTAGACTACAAATATATTGTCTTACTCTGGATATAATGGGAACACATTCTTCTTAGTAAAGTTATCAAAACAATGGAGACGTAAGAATCCAGTGTACTCAATTCTAATATGAAGCCAGTATATGATCTAATACATACCCTCATAAGAGAAAAGCTCAAATCAATTCAAGGTGGGGGGCAGGGAAAAAAGGGAACAGGAAGAAGGGAGGAAGGGGGAGGGAAGAGGATGGAGGTTATGGTGTATGGCACATCTTGGGGGCAGCACCCAATTCTAAGAGGGACTTTACCTAACAAATGCAATCGGCATAACCTAATTCTTCATGCCCTCAATGAACCCCAAGCAGTAAAAAATTCACATTTCTGGGCAGCGCCTGTGGCACAGTGGGTAGGGCGCAAGCCCCATATTCCGAGGGTGACAGGTTCAAACCTGGCCCCAGCCAAACTGCAACAAAAAATACCCGGGAGTTGTGGCAGGCGCCTGTAGTCCCAGCTACATGGAGAGGCTGAGGCAAGAGAATCACCTAAGCCCAGGAGTTGGAGGTTGCTGTCAGCTATGACACCACAGCACTCTACCAAGGGCAATAAAGTGAGACTCTGTCTCAAAAAAAAAAATCATATTTCTCCCTCACATCTTTGGCAAGTACCCCAGTTCCTGCTATCTTTCTGTGACCTCTACCTGCCTTAGAGGATGTAACGTGAGATGTGGTATGTTCATGGAGAGCAGCCCACACCATCGAGATGCCTGCCACTCACATTCCCCCTGTGGCTGCTCTTCCCTGCTCTCCCCTGTGTGATACCAGTGCTATGACAAGCAGTAAATGGCACTGGGGTCACTGCTAAGTCACAGTTTCTGCTCACAAGTGACAGAGGAGTCAATCTGAACTCCTGGAATAAAAACTGTAACTGAGGTAGTGGATTTTTTTTTTTGAGTGAATTTTTTTTTTTATTGATAGCTGTATACATTAATACAAACATGGGGTACATTGTACTGTTTTCATATACAATTTGAAATACTTTCATCAAGCTGGTGAACATAGATTTCATGTCATTTACTTAGTCATTGTATCAATACATTTATATTCTAGTTCTAGAAAAGTTCACTTGTACCCTTGTTAGACAGATATATAGGTGATCTTTCCGGTCACCCTCCCACCACCCAACCGCCCTTCTCCCCTCCCCATATTCTTGGGCTAGAATTAAGTTGTATCTTTTGTTTGAGAGCTATAGATTAGTTTTAAATGAGGGGCTAGTTCACTGTCTCTCGGACCATTGGAGGGCTGGCCTGCAGGCCCCTGGCCCCAGGACCAGTTGGCTGCTAAGCAGGACAGGCAGCAGTGGCAAAAACACCTGGCGGGCCAGATAAATGTCCTCGGCAGGGTGCATGTGGCCCACAGGCCATAGTTTGAGGACGCCTAGAATGAGAATGTCCAGGGGAGAAGTGAGAGGGACAGTGTGTATGGGCTGTTTCGGTTTTATGGCTTGCTTTGGGAAAGAGGGGTTTAGTTTGGTTCTGTCTTAAGGGAGACAAATTCTGGTTTCTATGAATCAGAGTAAGGGAAGCAGGCAGGAAACAGGACTTCAGGAGAAATTCGGAGAGAAGACTTCTGGGGTCTTCTAGTCTGCTTTAGTTCAACTTACTTAGGCAAAATACCAAAGTACCATCTTTTTGAGATGCCAAAGTACCTTCTTTTTGAGGCAAGTCCAAAAGAGTGCAGCCTGTATATGTGATAACAGTAAACCAGAGACACCAGAGTGATAAGTACCTTTGTTCATGAAATAACTGCTTCAAAAAAGACACATTTTCCCAAAATCTATCAACTGTTAAAGAGGGCTGTGGGAATTCTCTGAAGTCATGCTCCCAAACTAATATGATCTTTTTGTGATATTTATGTAGTTTTCTGGGCAAGAAGTTTCTCTGGGGATTCAATAATCTCCAAAATCTTAAGAACATACTCAAATTAATACAAGACATCTCTTTTATTGGGTAAGTGTGATTTTTCCGCTATTTCAACAATGATGTAGGTAGTATTTTTAGTCATGCACAATTTCCTGGTAAATACAGTCGCATCATCTAAATATAATCAGTTAAATATGTAAATAGGACAAGAAAAATCATTTTATTAAAATGATGTTTGCTAGTCCATTAAACAGTATTGGTTTCCTCACTTAATTTTTACACAATACTCACAATGTTGCTGAGAGTGATAAAGATTAATTGAATCAAAAACTCATGCAGGTGCAAGTTAGATTTCAGATTATGTAGCCTCTGCCTTATTTTAGAGGAATCTGTTTCCTCAGTAATAGCATTTTGCTTACTGTGACAATGGAGCTTGCCAAAAGCAAACGTCTTTTTCTACTATGTTGCAAACAATTTTTTTGCAGAATAATATTAACAGTTTCATTCTGTTAAATACGTTAAAACAATTTATACTTTTTTTACACTGTACACGTGCGATAAACTGAACTCATTAAATAATTATGTAATTAAGAGGCTTAAAGCCAAGTATTACACTGCAAGAACTACTAGTGATCATCTCTTCAACATTCTAAAGGTACTAAAATGACTATTCATCCAGCAAATCACTCATTTATTTAAAACGGGTGCATCAAAACTGAGCAGAAGGTCTCTCTGGTCCCTTACACTCAGTTAGATGAAGCAGAATACAGGAAGGACCAGTGGAAAAAACACAATACATCTTTGCTCCAGGAATTTTAACAACACCAGAACATACATTCATAACTGAACATTAGAAATACATGAAATTTAAATCTCAAAACAAGGGAAAAAACAATTGTCCTAAGATTGCTTTGAATTTTAGGATGATTACGTTAACAGTAAGCTTCACAGTCTTTTTACGAACAGCAGTCACCTGCTTAATTTGGCATCTCTCCTCCTTTAGTATTTCCCTCCCCCTGATTTTGGGCTATTGGAGTTTCTCAAATTGTTTATATTGCATAGATACATGTGTAAATGCTTCAAGGTTGACTCCAAGTCCACAGCAGACACAAGTGTGCTTGTATTTCAATTCTTCTAATTATAAGAGGCCCCTCTTCAGACTATTCTGTTTTCTATGAAACATAACAGAAAGCTTCAAATTATGAGAAAAGAGCGGCTCAGGCTGCCCCAAGCAATTAAGTGAATTAAAGAAAATTACTAGTAGATGCTTTATGTACAGCAGGGGCTTTGTGGATGAAGGATATAACTGCTACTCACACCTGTGCTTATTCTCACTGTGGAATTGAAATTATCACGAGTAAATATAATTGCTAAGCAAATTTAATAAATGTTGTTTCGGGTTCTGGAAAAGGCAGTTAGATGTACAAGTTACATAGTGGTAGCACACATTCACTGGTACCATATAATACTAAAATATGTGGAACATTTTGGAATGTAGCGGAAAATCTTATGGGTAAGTGAAGGTGATAAATTGCTACCAAAAAATGAGTCTTAAGCCACTCACAGTTACTCATGCTCTTATGTCTTTCTTTGTTTATGTATTTTTGCCAAAATTTATTTCTATGTTTCTCATGGTTTAGATATCCAAGCTGTCCTTCTGAATTACAAATAAGTTTTTTATTCCTAGCATGAAATTGCTAAGTATTTGTTAACACTCAAAATGAAGTGCTCTAAGTAAGTATTTAATTAACAAATAAAGCAGTTATTGCTCTTGGGTTGTAATGATTGGCAATAATTGCTTTACATGATTTAATGGTTATAAAATTAGCAGAGATAAGTAATAAAAGGAAGAAATTAAGTCGTACTTTTCATCATAACTTTAATTTGTGTGCTCTTAAGAATCATAACAATGATTGGTCTTTTATTAAATGAAAATTAAGATAAACATTCATTTATCCTACCTTATCTTTGAAGATTATATTGACCCATGAAGTCATAATTGAAAATTAAAAGGCAATATAATTTATTTTACTAAAAGATAATAATATATATACGTATTTTGTAAAGTTGCCATATGGTAAAAGCCTATTTAGAGTAAAAGGCTTCCACTATAATACTAATAACTATTTACTTTAAGTCTGGAGATTTTTTTTAAGTTCACTATTTTAAGTATATTTAAACATTTTATTAAAATGATTTAAAGCACTGTATTATTTTTCTATGGTTATTGTAACAAAGTACCATGAACCAAGTGACAAAAAAACACAGAAAACTATTCTCTCAGGGTTTTGGAGAAAGCCTAAGACTGACCACGATCTCTCCGAAGGCTCTGTGGAGGAATCCTCCCTTGCTCTTTCCCCTTCTGGCATTTGCTGCCAATCCTTTGCATTCCTTGCGTAGACTCAATGCTTTGATCTCTGCCTTCTTCTCACAGGACCTTTTCCCCTTCATCTCTACGTCTCTCTGTCTTGCCTGGTGTTCTGTCTTTTTATATTATCTATCATCTCTGTATGTGACTATTTCCAAATTTTCCCAGTGGACCAGCCCCAAACTCCCTGGGAGTTCTTTCCCAGTGACTGGCAGACATGAGAGAATGAGGGGAAAAGGAAGAGTCAAGGAAGATACACGGAGAAAATTTTTTAAGAAGCTGGCCCAGGGCACTTTCCACCTCCAAGTGTGAGGACCAGCGGAAAGCACTGAACTCTGGGCTGGCTCTGTTATTACACACATCACTGTTTTAATCACCAGTCTAACCGGGGAAGGTTAAACCCCAAGGTCAAGGTTCTTGCTGGGCTTGCATTTTCTAACCAGACTATTTCTTTAACTACCTAAATTAGACTGATTTACCGCCTACGTTTATTACTCTAAGTTATTTATGATCTTATCAGAAACAGCGCTTGGGACAGGGAACACAGTCCAGGAGCAGGATGTCAAAGCAGACCCCAATCAGGCCATGTAACCCCCCTCCCCGGAAGACTGTGGGCATCTCACTGGCACTGCTGCAAATTCCGAGAACACAGAAGAACGGAGATATTTTCCTCCTTATCTTCCTGAGAGTTTTTCTTTCTTAACGAGGTTTAGGCACCCACCCTGTCTCCAGCACGTTCTGCATTTCCTTGAGATTTTCCTAACTCCCCAAATGCACTCACTCTCGCTGAGAGGGCAGCAAGCCTTGTCTCTCAGGGCTCAGTGACCTCTGAGCAGAGTCATAGAGGGGGAGGAGTGAAGCTCTGGCAAGACAGTTTCTCCATTTGAAAAGCCAGGTTCAGGCTGTCAGGCTGTCATGCTGTGGCTTCGCAACAGAACTGGGGCTCCCGGCATTGCTTCTGCAGTCTGAATGTGCCTGTTTTCCTCTGATCCAGTTCTCTCCTGACTCTGTTCCCTTTTGCCCAATATCTTAATCATTTCCTCGATTCAATTCCTAACCTATTGATAATAAACTGAAAATTGGGTTTAAGCTATTTAAATCATTATTTCTAGTAATGCAAGCACATCAAGATATGACTTATCCCTTAAGTTCCCACATGGTGACCTGCAGTAATCCAATATACAATGTCCTAAATGCAATAATGAATGTGTGGCCACCCTATTTCAATATGGCTATATATTAACTGATTATATCTACAAAGACCTTATTCCTAAATAACATTACATTCACAGGTTCTAGTTGGGTATGAATTTTCGGGAGACACTAATCAACCCAGTACAAACATGAAGTCTGTGCGTGTTAGGGTTCTTATGAGTTGTGAGACTGACATTCTCTATTCTGTGAGTGTCCCACAAAAATCAAAACTCCTATGGGAATTTACACACAAAATAGACCATTTATAATTCTCTAGTGTAGGGATTAAAACAGCTTTTCTGTGACCAGATTGTACATATTGTAGGTTTCACAGGTTAGATGTTGTCTGTTACAACAACTCACCTCTACTGTGGTAACACAAAAGCAGCCAAAAAGAAATAGATAAAGAGAAAGGCATAGTTAGGTTTGGCCCCAAGCCACAAGTGGTTTGCCCACCCTTACTATAGTGAACAAATTAGTTTCTGTAAAAGAATAAATTAAAATATGTTAAAAACATTAATTATATTATCAATTCCATTTACATAACCTTATTGAGACAATACTATCGCTCTTTGTTAATTATTATAGTAATACTCTAGTTAGTAAAATGTCAAAAATAAACTGTTAGGAATGTTTTGTAGAAATGCTCAAAGTTTTAGCTGTGAATGCTAAAAAATAAATATTTAGCAAATATTTTGGATCACTAAAAAAAGAAACAATTTTATAGAATTGTTGAAAACCTTATCCATTTGTTTGGCTAACAGCAGAGGTTAAATTTTACATTGCATAAAATTTTGCTTTTTTTTTTAGAGATAAAGTCTCACTTTATGGCCCTCAGTAGAGTGCTATGACATCATAGCTCACAGCAAACTCCAGCTCTTGAGCTTAGGCAATTCTCTTGCCTCAGCCTCCCAAGTAGCTGGGACTACAGGTGTTTGCCACAACGCCCAGCTATTTTTTGTTACAGTTTGGCCAGGGTCAGGTTTGAACCCACCACCCTCAGTATGTGGGGCTGGCACTGAACCCACTAAGCCACAGGTGCCACCCAATTTTTTTCTTTTTTTAAACCATTAAGAACTTTCTCTAAAATGAAAAAATGTAACCTCAATTGATTGTCATTTTAAAATTGCTTCTTTTATTTTTTGGGGGACAGAGTCTCATTTTGTCAACCTCAGTAGAGTGCTGTGCCATCACAGCTCACAGCAACCTCCACCTCTTGGGCTTAGATGATTCTCCTGCCTCAGTCTCCTGAGTAGCTGGGACTACAGGTACCCTCCAGAATGCCTGGCTATTTTTTTGTTGCAATTTGGCCAGAGCTGGGTTCGAACCCTCCACCCTTGGCATATGGGGTTGATGCCTACTCACTGAGCCACAGGTGCTGCCCTTGATTGTCATTTTAAATATATAACTCTTGTTACAAAGGAGATGTCCTTGAAACTTACACATGTACAAAAATTGACTATATTATCAAAAGTGTACCAGATTTTTTGAGTCAGCACCTCACAGCCTGAACAACTTTCACCTGTAAATTACACTAGCTATCTTCTAAATTACATACATTACCCATTATATCTAACAAGTCACGAAATCTTGTTGTACTTATTCAATAATTTTTGGTTTTCTTACTTACACAAACCTTTCATTCCTACAACCTTCCCTTAATTTTGGCTTCTATATATTTTTTCCTAATATACTAATTACCCTGAGCTCTCTGTATTCTCTATCAGTTTTGTACTTTTTTTCTAACTATCCTCTGCATATTTCTTACAAAATACTTTTATAAATGCAAATCTAATTTTCAACCTCGTCACTTAAGATTCCTCAAAGATGGGTCTTCAGGGATTAATATTTTAATAAATAGTAAATAAAAAATTTTTAAAATATCTCTTTTGAGGTATAAATTATGAGAAACTGCACATTTTTTAAATATATACTTCTGTGATTTTTGACCGATGTACACACCCATGAAATCGTCACCACAATCAAGGTAGTAAACATATCTATCACCTCTGAAGGAGCTCCCTTTGTTGTTGTAATTGTTGTTTTTGTTTTGCAGAAACATTTAATGAGTTTTTAGGTGCACAATATAGCATTTCTAACCATTTTCACAATAATGTACAGCAGATTTCTAGAACTTAACTCACCTTGCATAAATGAAACTTCACACCCATTGAACAGCAACTCCTCATGGGAGTGATCCACCACGTTGTCAGAATGAAGGGTAAAAATCACATGATGCTCTCAACAGGTGCACAGACAGCATTTGAAAAAATTCAAGCCTCTTCCATGATAAAAACACTCTGAAAATAGGTACAATTTACCTCAACACTATAAAGGTTACCTACAAAAGCCCACAGCTAACATCAGAGTCAAAGGTGAAAAATGAGAACTTTTTCTTCAATATTAGAAAAAAGGTAAGGATGTTCAGTCTTACATTTCTCTCCAACATCGGAAGGGAAGTTCTAGCCCAATCAGGCAAGAAAAACAAATAAAAGGCATACAAGTTGCAAAGAAAGAAGTGAAATTATTTCTGCAGATGAAAAGATCTTATAGGTAGAAGACTCCAAAGTCACACTTCTTAAAGTACAAGGTACCTGGATAACTTACTAATTAATATTCACATATAAATGAAACACGTGTATATCATCAGCTTCCAATGAGATCATATCCTGCTCTCCACAAAGTATTCTCTTCACCTGAAATGTCATTCCACCCTCCCTCTTCACTTAGCTGGATCCTAATTACCATGTAGGCGCACTCATCTCTGACCTCTGTGATAGCCTTCTTGACTCTCCGAATCTGATTTCAGATGATCATCTTTGAAGTTAATGTAACTTATCTTTATTCCTACATATAGTACAGGCAGTCAGCAGGTTACAAGAATCTGATTGACCTACGACTTCTATTTACAAGAAGAGGCCACTATAGGTAATAGATAAATATAGTCTTCCAACTTACATATAAATCGATTTCAAGATCAAACCTATAGAACCTATTTCATTTGTAACCTGGGGACTGCTGTATATATGCTATTATAATTTATGAATATTATTTCATCACCCAATATACTGTAAAACCCATGGAAATCAAGCTGTATGATTATGTATGCCTGTGAAACAGCACAGTGCCAAGCACAATTTGAACACTATAAGCTTGTGCTGGTGAAATGAATATCAGGAAATAAATGAGTAAAGAACAAAAAGATTGACATAATTACTTTGAAACAGAAGGAGTTTATTTTAAGTGGACTGTAGTCTGTATACAGGGTATGAGGTTGAAAACCATGGCAGAGGCAAGCTGAGGTCACCTGATAAATGGTACAAACTATGGATGAGAATTGTAGTGATTGGGACAAGTTACAGAGTACAATGAATGGTTTTTGCAACTGAACTATGTATTAAAAAGTTTGAGCAGGCAGCAATGACCAAAATGATTCAGAGAAGAGAAAAAGTGCGCATGAGATAAGTTGTAGTGAACAAAGATAGGAGCATCAGTCTGGTCCAGAAGGATCGCACTTGACCTGAAAAGTGACAACTTGTGTCGCTTTACTTTCCTTCTCTCTCATCTGTCCTATAATCGCTCATGACCTTTGAGGGTGTTCTGGTGACGTCAGCTGGTTTCGGACTCTTTCCTCTATATAGTAATGTTAGACTTTACACAATTTCCCAATGATTTTCTCTTTTTTTGTGGTTCATATTCCCTCATGTATTTTATCTGAGGCACATATTTTCAGTTCCATGAGCCCAGATCTCCCCACTTACTTTGAAGGGTGTTAAAGGTTAACCAGGATTTTAAAATTAGACAGACCTCAGAGTCTGATTATTTCAGTGTTTTTATTATGGTGTTTTATTCCAGTGTTTTTATTAATTTTTATTGTTTTATTTACATAAAGCCAACCACTAAGCAAATCACTTTATAATTATTTATTTACTTACCTTTTGAGACAGAGTCTTACTTTGTCACTCTAGGCAGAGTGTGGTGGAGTCACAGCTCACCACAACTTCAAACTCTTGGGCTCAAGTGATTCTCTTGCCTCAGCCTCCCAAGTAGCTGAGACTACAGATGCCTGCCACAACACCCAGCTGGTTTTTCCCCAGTAAAGAGCAGGGTTTTGCTCTTGCTCAGGCTGTTCTCCAACTTCTGAGCTCTGGTGATCCAGCTGCCTGGGCCTTCCAGAGTGCTGAGATTACAGGTGTGAGCCACCAGGCCCCACCAAACCACTTCAAATGCAACGTGTCTTTCATTTCTCTCCAGAGCATTGAGCAAATGGCTGCTTGCTCAATGTTGGGTGTACAGCTTTCTAAAGCCATATGGATAAACCCTTGAGAAGAAATTCAAACATAAATCATAAATTTAATTAGTTACAGTTAACTACAGAGAAACTACTGAGGCCTCCCCAGCTTCCACAGTCAAGACATATATTGGTTATGTGGTAAAGTGAATTGTGAGAACTAGAAGAGGATGATTGATTACAAGACAGGCAGACTTTCTGATTTGCCATAGCACAGATAACAACAACCTGACTGTTTTTAAATCCATACACAGGAGGTGATCTAATGAATTTTACGTGGAGGCAGATAAATAGAATATCAAACCAATAACCACATTTCATAATGGAAATAAGGTTCTGCTTAAGTGGTTAGAGGAAATTAATTCTTAACCATTAATGTAAATATATACTGTTTCATTTCCTATTATTTGATTATTTGGAATGATGTCTCTCAGTAACAAAAAAGAGGGCATTTTTTTCTACATAAGATCATTGTAATATTTTGGTTTTTCCATTTCTGTAAAAATGTTCCAAGTCAGCTTATTTTTTGAAGTCTTGCAGACTAAATAGACATTTAAATCTTCAGGTTTTCATTGTTGTGGAATTATTTTGATATTTAAACAATGTAAAATATTGTGCTACAGAAGTCTGTTAACTAACAATAAAACTCACTATTTCTTTGTATTTTATTTTTTAAAATATAAGACTTATTTTTAAACTAAAAGATACTAGACTATCTATGATTACATAACCCCAAAGCACCATTGTATTCCCCTATGGGCAGAAGAGTATATATTCTTTTTAAGATTAAAGAAATTTAAGTTGCAGTTCCCTTAGTGAAATAATTCACAATAACGCAGTGGGGATGTGGCATAAGAGATTGTGTGAAGGAAGGCAATTCACTTAGCTCAGATACATAGATGCAAAGCTTTGTAAAAGTTACTTTGAAATATATTGGCTCCCTAAGTTCATTTTAATCTTTTATTCCAAATATAATACATTTCTTGTACTTTTATTTAATTTTATGAAGACTTTTCTGAAGTATATGACCCCCTTACAGATCTTCTAGACAATTTAAGGGAATATTTATAGATTTAAATCCCAAATTTCTTTTTAAATGTATGAAAAACAAGACTCTCCACATATGCCAACCTCTTTATTTTAGATCCAAGCCCATATTCTATGATCAAACATATATAATATCTGTCTCGACCCCTACAGCTCTGGTCTTGGTCGTGGCCCAAAGGAACCAGGCGCGACATGGAGGCAGGCTTGCGGGAGGCAGGCTAACCTTAAGTGCAGGGTAGCCCAGAGCCCCCTCCACCATCGCTATTTATTAAGGTTATACACAACAGTTGTGAGGAGTTAAGGTAATTCCACACACAACAGGTGTGGAGAGTTAAGGTAATTGCATACAGGGCTGCATGTGTAAGGATTGCCACGTGCTCTTTACTCACGTGTTCTTTCCCCACAATCCCCATGAAGAAGTACTAAGCATCAATGTCTAACACCTGCTTACTAACCAGTGACCGATCTTATCTCATTCCGGAACACTGAGTTACTTGAGTGATTGCCCCCAAGTCACAAAACGTCTCTAGGCTTGCCAGGAGACTGTCCTGTTCTCAACATTTCCTTTTAATGTGGTAAGAATCAGTAACTGTCCTTTGCAAGCATGGTGTCCATTCCTCTACAAATACCAAAGAGAAATGTTGCCTTTTAGAGAATGGCTTAGCCATTTGTTTTATATGAAATAATTATTAGCTTATTTGATAAACTCCTATTTCCCATATGTATAAGTTTAATTATTCTGTATGTCTGCACTTTGTATTCTTAAGATTATGGCTCATATTATATTTTACCCTCTTTACTCAAAAGTTTTAAGATAAATATGTAGAGACTGTAGTCAGTCTACTCTTTCAAAATCAATATTGCTGTTGATATATGTTGAAAACTCATAATAGTTATTATACATTCTGCATCTTACTAAGTAAATCATGTGACTTTTAAGCATTTTTTATATCCCATGCAAGGTGATAATTTATGAATGGATATAAAAAGTGACATTAGGTTCTATCACTAAAGACATGGGAGGGAAATAAACTCATCACAAAATAATTAGAATTGTTGACTCAAAATGGAAAAGAATATCTTGTCTGTGTTCTAGTGTAAGGGTGGGGAAACAGTCACAATGGAGATGAGTGGCATTTGTTAGGCCTTAAAGACACGTAAACTATTATTAAGCACACATGGAGAGGCCAAAAAAAATTATCAGTGGAAATAGATTGAAGAAAAGGCTAGACTCTAAAAATATAAAAAATGTAAGCCTTTGAAACAGGAATTGCATAATAAGCAATACTTCATATACTTAGTCATTAAGCTCATTGAGTCTTCCTCCAAAATAGATCGTAATTTCATTACTCCTTCTCCATTTTGTTGCTTTCTGTATACAAATCTTCATCATTATGATCTGGGCTGATTTTGATCCACAGGGAACATTTGGGAATAGCTGGAAACACTTTTAGTTATCACGACTGGGGAGGAGTATTACCAGAATCCAGTGGGTAGAGTCCAAGTATGATGGTGAATACTCTCCATGCCTAGGGCAGGTATTTATAACAAAGAATTATCTGGACAAAATCTCAAGGGGGCTGAAGTAGAGAAACTCTGGCCTAGGTTATTGCAATACCTCCAATTTAAGGATTGCCAGTCTACATTAGAAATCATCCAGTTGAATATCAGTTACTGACTGAGTTTGGTCTACTGCAAAGTATCGAAAAAGATATATATATATACGGTAGTTGAAAATCTACTGTTCGGGCCAAGGAAGAAACCACTTTTGGCAATATATCTTAGAGATGAATAAAGTACAAAGGTGATAGTTCAAAATACACAGAGGTATTTAAAATTGTCCTTAGGAAATCATTAGGAGAATAAAACAAAAAAAAAATGTTTGTAAGTCAGAGAAGAATGAAGACAAACTAGCAAATAAGTGAGACAGAAATATCATGGAAGTATTAGATAGAAAGAGAAGAACAGCTCTTAGAAAAGCAGGAGCTTCATTTAGTCACTGACATCTTATCATGAATGTGACTGTCTACTTCAATATGCTGTCAGGATTACGTAATTCCACTTTTCCCAAACAGATGTTTCTACTACTTTAACCCCTCAATTTATTCTTATTTTTAAGAAAATCTTTTAATCAAAAGGAACAACCAAGTTCTTTCTGGGTGTTATAGAATCAAAGGGAGGAGATAAATCAGCAGGAACACAAGCCTAGCTTCTTACCAGCCCTTTCTAAACTTTTGGTCCTATCAATCCACCTCTTGATCCACCAAGGACAATCATGGAAGTGAACGAACACTATTTCATCAATCATTTCCAGGAAGTCTTTAAAATGCTACCTAGTACAAAAAGAATGGCATTTTTTAAATTACGAAGGTCACATTACACATGCTTATTATTATTATTTGTGTTTTTAAAAAATCTTGTTGGGACTTTGTTGGGTGAATAACCTATTTCAGTATTTAGCCCAGCCTTGTAAGGTTTCCTTTCTTTAGGGAAGGAAAGGCTTTTATTGTATTAGGTTCTGGTGGCATTAAACACTGTTTAAATATTTTTACTTCATTGATTTGTTAGAACTATCCAGCGGTTTACTTAGCAAATTGTCAATTCAGAAATAAAATAAACCAATTACTGTGTGAAGATTTATCCATAGACTTAAAAGGCATCAAGTCACCAAATGAATTGCTCAAACAATGGTGAAGACTTTTTCATTCTCATGATCATGCTCCCTTTTATATCCACATGTAAATACAGATACAAATAACCTGTTATATTTATACGACATATTCATTAGTCAATTTGTCATACATTTACTGGCCATTTACTGTCTGCGAGTTGCTAACCTTGTCACTAGGTTTATAGCTATGAACAATCCAAAGAAACACTTTGTGAGCTTAGAATCTGGAAGAGACCGAAATCAAGAAGCTGACTACACAGTTGTTTTATTTAAATACTAATAAATTATGTTTGAGAAAATTACACATTGTTACAAGAGTAGATACCATAGAATATGACTTAAATTGAGAGATCTGAATAAAGTTTTCCCAGTGGGAATTTTGAATTAATTGAGCCATGAAATATTTATTTATTTTTACATATACATGTGTTTATTAGGTTTCCACTTTTTACTTCACAAATTAAAAAGACTTAAAATTTAACAACAATAATAATGTTTAAGATAAGGACTAGAAACAAAAACCTCGTAAAGAACGAGTGAAGATAAATACATTCAGAAAAGAAATCAGATGATTGATTCAATGAAGTACTAAGCAATAATAATAATAGTATTGCAAAGAAAGTAGCATTCAGATTGTCAAATGAGAGTATGTCTATTATAGAATGCTTTGACTCTAAGGTTCAGTATGGAGTCATTAATTAACTTCTTCTTATTTTTTTTCCTAAGGTCTCAACAAAAAGACAACTAATATTTATAAGTACAAATAAAAGAAATTTCAACTATGAAGTATTTATAACTGTTGAATAGGCAAGGAATGGGGGAAAATTCATTTCAGGAATAAGAAAAGGAATGGTAGAGTGTCCTTAGGAAGAATGGGATTTAAATTACTTGAATAACCGTCAAAAATACTAGGAAGAAGAACATGAGCTGGTAATGGACTATAAATGACATAGGAGGTAATGTTAAAAAAAGAAAAAGAAAAAAATGGACAAGGGGCAAATCATAACTAATCATATACTTCGTGTTAAAGATGACAGTTTTTGTGCTATGTCAAGGGAGAGCCATTACAATTTTGTGACAACACGCTGGCCTTGGGGGAGAATTTGTATTAATATTTCCACTGTACCTATGTTAATTAACGTGGATGCAATATGTCAAATTGAAATGGGGAAAATGTATAAAGGGCAATGACTCAGAAAGAATGTAATTCTTTGAAAGAGACACCAGGGAGAACGGTCCCCATTTTATCAGTGAGATGTAGAAAACCAAAGAGACCTCAAATGATTTATGAGTTGAAATAGACAGAACTTGAAAATGCATATAATATAGCCCGTAACAAAAGAAAGGTGTCAGTTACAAATTCAGGTTACCAGCTGAGAAAACCAGATATTTGGAAATAGCATTCAATAAAATGGGGACAACATTTCACTTTAAAAATTAATGTTAGAGGAAGGGCAATTTGGATATAAACATTGGACAGGCTGGATTTGAAATGTCGATCACAAACCTAACATACCCCAGTGGAATGTGAAAGTACATAGCATGTGGTATTTAAAATAACTTAAAATATATTAATATGTTAAAATGTAGTAGAAATTAATACATCAGTGAATGAATGAAGGAAATATTTAGAATTATATTTGTTTGCGATAAAAAGAAGCTGAAAATACAAGACAAAAGCAGAAGAATGCACAGACATTTGAGTTACTCATCAAAGGTCATCTGCAAACACCAAGGAAAGAAATAAAATAAGATAGAAAAGAAACACAAGCTTATATGAAATTATGTCGAGACCAGCAGCTATTTATTTTTAAAATTGGAACACTTTTCTCTGAACTTATGATACATTGAAATTCATTGGAAATATTATTCATACACATATCTAAGTCAAATATCTAATCTACCAAATGGTCCCTGCCATATATTTTCCTTTCACTCTTTTCTTCAGAACATACCATGAAAATACATGAGATAAATGGAATTTATAAAGAAAGACCTAACATTTTTTTGACTATACAATTATGAATACATAAATAAGAAATGAAATCTAGTTTAAAAACATCACAAGACTAACTTATTTGTTTCATTCACACAGTGCATTTTAGTAGATCATATATAGATGAGAATGCTTCTTTTAAATCAACATTTGTTGACAATATTATCCATTATCCACTATTATTTATAATTAGTTTCCTCTTATTTTTATTTAATTTTTGCAATTGAGTTTGCTATGAGAGATTAGTTTGGATATAAGATTTTAAATATCCCATTATATTGGGATATATATGTATTATTTCAATTCAAATGAAATCTTATTCTAAGTATACAATCAACTTTGGTCTTCCATAATTTAATTTATTGGAAATAGGAAATAACCTAGTAATTCATGTTAGTAATTCAATATCCTTTAATGAAAGAAAATTACATTTTGGCCTTAAGAAATATTATTTTCAAAAATAAAAGCATTCTTTCATATTCATCTTTATATTTGTAAAACATAAGGTACTCGTTTTTAGATTTGCAACTATTTTTGAGCAGAATATAGACACAAAATCTAAATCTCCATATCAGTGATAGCATAGACATCCAAAAGTCATATTTGATCTCCTAAAGCATTTAGGTTGAGTTGAGAAAATATAATTAAAAACAAAATTGCCTTCCAATTTTGAAAACTCGCCATAGAGTCAGAAGATAGAGAAAACAATTTCTTTTATTGTTTTTGAAAGTAAATTTATTTCAGGTTAATGTGAGGGAACAAAAAAACAGGCCAAAATATTTGATTTTGTTAGGTAGAGCTGCTCTTGTCATAATGTCTCACACACAAAAGGTGTGACTAAGCACCCCCACCCTGTGCTCACTCAGTGAGACCACCCCAAGCCCCTTACCCTCCTTCCTTACCGCTCTCCCAACTTGAATTGATCTGAGTTTCCCCCCCAAGTGGGCGTGCGTCATCACATCATCTACTGGCTTCATATTAGCATCAAGTACATTGGATAATTGCTTTTCCATTCTTGTGATACTCCCTGAATAATAATGTGTTTCAACTCCATCTATGATATTACAAAATCACCATCTTTTTATGGCTAAATAGTATTCCTTGGTGTACATGTACCTCGTGGGGCCAAATGTAGGGACCTGCCCAAATAGACTGTCTTGCTCAAAAAAAAAAAAAAAAATGAAGGTGCCAATCCCTCCCTGCCCCTCCAAATTTTTGTATTCCCATCCACCTTAACCTACATGCTGACTCCTTTCTCGGACTCAGCCTGCTCGCACCTCAGTGGGATAAAGGCCAAGTTGCCCACACAGAATCTGGACTCAGATTCCTTTCGTTCACGTCTCTGAATAATTTCTCATTTTTTGGTCCTTAACCTCTCAGTACCACAATTGTTAATCCATTCTGAACTTATGGGCATTTAGGTTGTTTGCAGAGAAAATAATTTTATAATTGAGTAACATTAAACCAGAACAAGATGCACATCATAGCCAGTCCACCAAAGAGATTGCAGACAGAAAAAGACTCACGCTTTCATATAACGAACCAGGTATCACCTATTATATCATCTGTCACTTTCATATCTTCACACTATAGGAAGAGTACTGTAACCACCTTTCCTATCTTTGGAACTCGACTTACTCATGTCACACAAGGCAAATCTCACTGCCCCGGGTGGAGAGGTTTTCACCTGCTGGCCTGAGTTCCGGAGGCAAATCTCCTTTATCACTGTGCCCAGTAACCACTGTGGTTATTTTCTTTTGAAGCAAGCTGAAGGCCACGGTGATGGCGTTTGTCTCAAGCAGTGGGGCACTAACTTGCTGTCCATCCTTAGCACGCTCATCTCAACAGCAAACAGTGACTGCCTATTCCTAAACCACCTACTGTTATCTTCAGTCCAGGGCAGTGATGGATGGGGCTAATGTGACTGCCTGACAGATAATTAGATCATTAAGTAACTTTTACCCCTCAAAGGCCCTCAAACCTGTTTTTCTCTCTTACATCCTGACAATTAGTGCTGTTGAGTATTTTGTATATGTGTGATGGACATTTGCCCGTCTTCTTTTGTGAAATGTTTATTTAGGTGCATTTCCCATTTCTTAATCAAATTATTTGTTTTGTACTATTGAGTTGTTTAAATTCCTTATGTATTTTGAATATTAACCCATCTCAGAGGTATAATTTACAAAGATTTATTCCCATCTGTATGTTGGCTGTTTGTTCCCTTTGCTTTTTAAAAGCTTTATAATGTGGCTTGGTACCCATAGCACAGTAGTTCTGGTCACGAGCCACATACACCAAGGGTGGTGGGTTCAGACGGGGCCTGTGCCAGCTAAACCACAACAGCAGCAACAAACAATAGTCGGGTGTTGTGGCTGGCGCCTGTAGTCCCAGCTACTTGGGACGCTAAGGCGAGAGAATCACTTAAGCCCAAGAGTTTGAGCTCACCACGGGCTGTGATGCCATGGCACTTTACTACCCAGGGTGACATAGTGAGACTCTGTCTCAAAAAAAAAAAAGCTTTACAATCTGATGTGATCTCATTTGTCTGTTTTTGCTTTAGTTGTTATGCCTTAGGTGTGTCAAATTTCTTTTAGCCCATTTTGCAATACATTTGTCTATTTTCTCTTATAAAGCATATTTTTGAAGCTAAAAAATGTGTTTTCTTGTGTAGTAGAAGTGAAGCTTCTAGGTTTAGAGTTTTCCATGTCTCATCAACAGCTTTTGCAGGTCTGTCAGCAAAATGAATTATTAATATTTCAGTAGGTACTTGTAAAGTCCATAAAAAATCAACTATCAGTTTTCTGTAAGATCTTCTTTACCTCTCATCAAAATAAAAAATCTTTCGGTTTAAATTTCTTCTGTTGTATGATAAACATCAGACATATATTTATTGTTATTAGTGTGTGTATACTCATTTTATTTTCTGAACCAATAATTTTAAGTCTAGTAACTGTTAACTAGCTCATCTGCTAGTGGAGACAATTCCTGACAAAACATCAGCTTCTGTGGTTTTATAGTAAGTCACCACAGCATGAGAGACTTTTAAATGGGACTCTTTTTCCCCAAGAATATGATCCTGAAAGTAAACAGTATTAAAAATGCAGTAAGAGCATAAACATCACATAAATCAGGTCATGCTCTCTCAAGTTTGGACTCTCCAAAGGTAGGAAAGAGGTCATAGCCAAATGCAGGCTCTCAAAAGCCTTAGTTTATAGGAACCAGATCAAAGAATGAGAATTATCATGCAAATCAGAAGTATTGCTCATTCTGGGAAAAAAAAAAAAAAAAACTAGAATCTGCTGTCTAAAAAACTGTACTGATCCCCTGAAATGTCTAAGATTTGTTTTATTATGAAGTCCATTATAAATGGAAGAGAGGGAGGGAGGGAAAGAAAGAAGGAAAAGCAGAACATAGATTAGTTACAGAGAAAAAGCTACAGACAAGAACAGTCTGTAGAATATCACAGTCAGGAGAGTCTCAGAACTGAAGACCACGGGGATTAACGGAGCCATGAGAGTACTCCCTTCTCTATGTTCTTTTGTAAATCTATATAGTGATTGCTGTTTATCAAAGTCACCTTTCTTCTTCACTATAAGTATGGCAGTATTACTAGTGAGTTCCCTTTTAGAAATCATCACTTGCTACTGATTTGTGGACATTGATTTTATATCCTGAGACGTTACTGTATTTTTTGATCACTTCCAGGAGTCTTGTGGTTGAGTCTTTGGGGTTCTCTAAGTATAAGATCATCTCATCAGCAAAGAGGGAGCCTTTCACTTCCTCTGTCCCCATGTAGATGCCTTTAATTCCCTTCTCTTGCCTGACTGTATTGGCTAGAACTTCTAGCACTATGTTGAGTAGTAATGGCAATAGAGGACCCTCTGATCTTATTCCAGATCTAAGTGGAAAAGCTTTCAGTTTTACTCCATTTGGTAAAATAGCTGTGGGTTTGTCATAGACGGCTTTGATCAGTTTAAGGAATTTTTCACTAATGCCTAAATTCTTCAGTGTTCTAAGTAGGAAAGGATGTTGAATTTTACTGAATGTGTTTTTCTGCATCTATTAAGAGGATTATATGGTCTTTGTTTTTGCTTCTGTTGATATAGTGAAATAATGTTTATGGATTTGAGTAAAACCAGCCTTGCATCCCTGGGATGAATCCTATTTCATCGTGATGTATGACTTTTTAAATGTTAAGCTGTAATCTATTTACTAAGATTTTATTGAGAATTTTTGCATCTGTGTTCATTAGTGAAATTGGTCTGTAGTTCTCCTTTTTAGCTGGGTCTTTTCCTGGTTTTGGTATCAGGGTGATGTTTGCTTCATAGAACGTGTTGGGGAAGATTCCTTCCTCCTCGATTTTTTGGAAAAATTTCTGCAGTATGGGTATAAGCTCTTTTTTGAAGTTTTGATAGAATTCTGGGGTGAAGTCATGTGGATCAGGGCATTTTTTTTGTTGGGAGTTTTTTTTTTTGTTTGTTTTTTTGTTTTTGAGACAGAGCCTCAAGCTATCCCCCTGGGTAGAGTGCCATGGCATGACAGCTCATAGCAACCTCCAACTCCTGGGCTCAAGCAAGTCTCCTGCCTCCGCCTCCCAAGTAGCTGGGACCACAGGCGCCCGCCAGAAGGCCCGGCCATTTTTTGGTTGCAGCCATCATTGTTGTTTGGCGGGCCCGGGCTGGGGATTTGAATCCCCCACCTTAGGTGCACGTGGCTGGCGCCTTAGCTGATTGAGCCACAGGCGCTGAGCCTTTGTTGGGAGTTTTTTTTATTGTTTCTTTGATCTCATTGCTTAAAATTGGTCTGTTCAGAAGGTGTATTTCATCTTGATTAAGTCTAGGGAGAGGGTGTGATTCTAAGTATTGATCCGTTTCCTCTACATTGTCAAATTTCTGAGCAAAGAGTTTCTTGTGGTATTCAGAGATAGTCTCTTATATCTCTGTAGCATCTGCTGTTATTTTCCCTTTATCATTCCTGACTGAGGTTACTAATGATTTTATTTTTCTGTTTCTAGTAAGTTTGGCCAAGGGTTTATCTATTTTATTTACTTTTTCAAAAACCAACTTTTTGTTTGTTAGTTTTTTGAATGACTTTTTTTGTTTCAATTTCATTAGACTCTTATTTAATTTTGGCTATTACTTTACTTATGTTTGGTTTAGGGTTAGATTGTTCTTCTTTTTCCAATTCCATAAGGTGGTTTGTGAGTGTGCTGATGTGTTCACTTTCAGTTTTTCAAAGGTAAGCCTCTAGCATGATAAATTTTCCTCTTGGGACTGCTTTAGCTGTATCCCAGATGTTTTGGTAATTTGTCTTCATTGTTATTGTGTTTGAGGAAATTAACAAAGTTCCTCTTTAATCTCTTCCTAAACCCAACTATCGTTAAGCATAAGGTTGTTTAGTTTCCAAGACTTTGTGTGGAGATGAACAATTTTGTTTGAGTTGAACTTCAGTATTATGACCTTGTGGTCTGAGAAGAGACATGGTATAATTTCTATACCTTTAATTTTGCTGAGGTTTGATTTGTATCTTAAAATGTGATCTATTTTGGAATATGTGACATGTTCTGCTGAGAAAAAAAGGATATTCTTTTACTTTGGGATGGTGTGTTCTGTATATGTCCATTAATCCCATTTGATCTAGGATCACGTTTAAGTCCTTTGTATCCTTGTTTAGTATCAGTTTAGAGAATTTTTCCAGTCCTATAAGAGGGGTGTTGAAGTCCCTGACTATTAAGGTGTTATACGATATCATATTGCTCAGACCCGTACAGGTGGAAGAACATAGCATGCTCATGATGGGGAATAATCAACATTGTTAAAATGTCTATAATTCCCAATGCAATCTACAGATTCAATGCTATCCCTATTAAAATATCAACATCATTATTTCAAGACTTGGAAAAAATAATTCTTTGTTTTGTATGAAACCAGAAAAAAACCCACATAGCCAGAGAAAATCTTAATAATAAAAACAATGCTGGAGGGCATCAGCCTACCAGACTTTAGGCTATACTACAAAGCTGTAGTCATCAAAAAAGCATGGTATTGGCACAAAAATAGAGACATAGATACTTGGAACTGAATAGGAAACCAGGAGATGAAACAAACATCTTACAGCAACTAATCTTTGACAAACCAAATAAGAACATACACTGGGAGAAAGACTCCCTATTCAATAAATGATGCTGGGAGAACTGGATATCCACATGTAAAAGATTGAAACTGGACCCACACCATTCTCCACTCAAAAAAAAATTGATTCAATATGTATTAATTGATTCAATATCTCTTAGATATATATATAAATTGATTCAATATCTCTTAGATAAGAGACTTTAATCTAAGGCAGGAAACAATTAAAATCCTCAAAGAAAGTGTGGGGAAAACACTGGAAGCTATCGGCCTAGGGAAAGACTTTATAAGGAAGACTTTCATGGCAATCACAATAACAACAAAATAAACAAAAGGGGGTTACTTAAACTGAAAAGCTTCTGTACAGCTAAGGAGAAAACAACCAAATCAAATAGACAACCTACACAATGGGAAAGGATATTTGCATATTTTGGATCACACAAAAGCTTGATAACTAGGATATATAGAGAAGGTTTTTACCCAGAAACAAACAAAAAAATCCTACCACAGGAACACTTGCACTAGACTGTTTACTGCAGCTCAATTTACAATCACCAAAATGTAGAAAAATCCTAAATGCCCACCAGCCCAGGAATGGATTAACAAGTGGAGTTTATGTGTACCATGGAATACTAATCAGCCTCTAAAAAAGATAGAGACTGTACATCTTTTGTAATAACTTGGATGGATGTGAAACACATTATTCTTAATAAAGCATCACAAGAATGGAGAAGCAAGTACTATGTACTCAATTCTGATATGAGGATAATTAAGGTCCTAGTTCACAGTGGGGAGTAGGGGATGGGGAGAGCTAAGGAAGGGAAGGAGGGAGGGAGTGGGGGGACAAGGGGTATGGTACACCTTTTAGAAAAGAGTCCTTATCTAACAAAAGCAATCAATGTAACCCCCAATGATCCTCAATAATAATAGAAAAAATGATCACTTACTTTTTTAAATAATTAGCTTTATTCCTTTTATGAAGCTTTCAACAAAAGATTTCTCTTCTTCGCATGGTCATGGGCGATCTTTTTGATAGATTGTTTGTATTGGTTGTATAGACAAAAAAACAGGGTCACTAAGGGCCAGAGTGATACTTTGGTTTGGTTTGTTTTAGCTGGGGGCATTTCTCTGGCAGGGTGTGAGACTGCCATTCTTTTCCTTCAAAAGGCAAATAATAGCTAAGTTAGATGCCTGGCTCCCAAAGAGCTCTACAGACAGTGCATTTGAAGTACAGAATATGGTAGATTTAAATTTGCACAGCAGATATCTTCTAAGTACAATTATAGGCAAATGAGAAGAAAGTAAGAATCCACATTGCCCGGTCAGAGGACTTCTCTTTGTGGGAACTGATGAGGAAAAAAAACAAGTAGGTAACAGAACAGGCTGACACAGAATACCAACAAGCTGTATTGATCTTTTAGCAAACACAACATGGGAATTTCCTGAGAACGCTGCAGAATCGAGTAGCAGCAGCATCACCAGTTTGGTTTCCCAGATCCCCTCAATCTATTTTAAGTAATCAGCCAATTATCTCCTACCATTCAGGCTTCTCTGTTTCCCTGGTTCCCATCATCCTTGCATCCTCCAGAATCTATATCCTCAATTCCTCTTCCAATGTCCTGTATTCTTTGTTTACAACCCTTATAGTTTAGCAAAAATAAAGACTATTACTTTTAGTAAAGACTTCTCATTGAGCAGCCAACCCAGAAGTCTTTAGTTAGTTTTTTCTGTCTTCTTTAATTTTCTCTTGATTATCTCAAAACTACAAAGCTGCTGTTGTGATTAGAGTGATTTTCTGTACTTGCCAACCTGTCACATTTTCCTTACCTTGGGTTTGTAGAGTCTGCAAGAAAACCATGACAAAAAGTAATTAGGGTCAAAGGGCTATTTTGATCTGTCCTTGGATATATGCAAATAAATTTTTATGAATTCCTTAACAAATCCTGAGTGGAAATTAATTGGGATATTCACTCATCTAATGGGTACAGCACAATAACTCTCAGCTCACCAACAGCAAATCTACAAGCACAACTGTTAGGTACTTGGATTACAGGCCGTACATTGAGATTAAAAAACCCATTGTTCTTATTTTTTTGTAGTTTCCACTAACATATGTTTGAATCTGGTAATTTTTTAGATTTGTACTGCTAATTTGATGAAAATAATTAGAGTCAGTATGTCTCTATTAATTTCAAGTGAATACAAATGGCACATCAATCCTAAATAATGTAAAGATGGCCTGCCATTTCTCTGCTTCCACGGGAATGAAGAGTTCTTGTCCCTGTTCTTACATTGATCCTCATTAGAAAAAACTTATTGCAGTTCTGCGAACACCCATGCACATAATATAGATTATACATATGTGTGTGCACCACCCGTGCACAGACGCACATGGAATAGCTTATATTGAGGAGTAGCTGAGGTCATTTGTTATTATTCCATGAGTTCAGCGTGTATTATTTGTTAGTATGCTGTATTATATTATAAAAAGAACAATTACTAACAGAAACAGAGAGGATAAAGTGCTGGAAATCTAAGAGATAAATGTTAACAAAAGCCAGATGCAAAAACAAGTGATTCAAAATGAAATTTTAAAGTAACAAAAAGCATTTGAATAATCAGTACTAACCAATTGAATAAGCAGGTGCCATCCTGACATATGAGAAAAAGAAAAGTGATTATGAGCAAACATTGTGTGTGTGTGTGTGTGTACATGCTCTAATGAGTATGGAGGAGGAGACACTAAAACACTGAACAGAAGAGTGAAGACTATGAGACCCAGAAAACACACACAACATACACACATGTACACGGACACACACAACATACACATACATATACGTGCAGACACACACACACCCTGGGTATCAGTTCAGCTCAGGACTAAATTGATCCCTTTAGGAACCCCAAGTCTTTCTAACCAACTGGTTCTTTACCTGTGGGGTTTAACTTTGCCCACCTATTACTGCTCACTCATTGTTACTTTAGCATCCAAACTGCAGATAGAGGTAAGAAGAAAGGTGTGTTTCTTTCTTGGCCCAGGCTTCAAATATCACTTGTGTTTTTTAACCCATTCACCAGAACCTAGTCTCACAGCCAACCTTACCTTCAAGAGAGGCTGGGAAATGACCGTGTACCTGTAAGTCTTTAATTACTATAGAAGAGAGCAGTGAGGACTTCTGCACACAGACATTTGTTAAAAATGGTTCTTCTTCAATGTTGTTCCTTAAGGTGTTATTTCAGAAGTCAGGACAATCATGCAGTTAAACACAGAGAGTATTTGGAATAAAATCTAACACTGTATGAACAGCGCTGGTCATGCACAGAGGCGGTTTGCTGGGAGGTCAAGAGCAGGTGGCCTAGCTTTGCACCTGACTCAGAAAGCACGTTGGAACTGTCAAACTAAGAGTTTGCACATTTTAGTCTAGCAATTCTAATTCTATTAATTTACCATGAGAAAAATGATGAAAATAGAAAATGTTAAATAAAGATTCATAACATCTTTAATGAAGAATTGCAAGCAGGCATCCAACCATATGGAGTGTTAATATGTCACCTGGTACGTCACTGGGAGTCATTACTGTCATGTAGAAGATTGTTAGCGTTTTGGATTATGTGAATACAATTCTGGTTCATTACATTTTATGACTTTTTTGGTTTTGTTTTTTTAGGAAACAATCTGGCTGATGACTATTTTCTGTACATGCTAACATTTTATGTATTACAAATGTTCTTTAAATAGCATGTATTACAATTTAAAAATAACCACAATAAATTTTTTAAACAAGGAAAGAAAAGGACATAAATGATTAACTCAATCTATGAGGTAGTATTTCTTGTTTCCAGTAGAGTTCACCTTGATTAGTTCTTCACAGTAATTCAAACCAAAATTAACTATCCAACATGAAGGAAACTTTGTATTTAAGCCCATGACTTTTTAAAAATCCAAGTAACAAAGCTTCATACTATAGAAACGAAGCTCCAAGACTGACATGCTTCCATAAAGTAGTGCGTAGAAGAATTTTAGTTCAGTTTTCATTTTGTTTATGCTGGAGAAGGGGTTGACAGGGCAAAGCTAACAACGGCTTCCTTAAATCTCAGCGGTAAAATAGACTTTCATATCTTACTACAACAAAGGGCCTAAATAGGGCAAAAGACGTAGTCACATGAATATCCGTAGCTACTGAAATGAGCCATTACTTCTTTCTAATCAGACTTTAATTTTAAAACAGTAAAAAGAGATATGCTATAATAAGTATAAATACATGATTCCCTGAAAATACATTGAAAAATAGAATAATTTCACTAAAGTTCTGGTCTGTATTCCAAAGTCATCCTTGCACTTAATTATTGTAGTCCTAAAGCTCTGTTGAGTCGTATTTGACTGAATTCTTAATATGCTGAAATTCAAAATTCCAAAGCATCTGAAGCATGGTTGCTTCTGATTTTTACATTACTGCCAGTGTAAAGTGCTTCCCCTCAGAGCCCGTGAGACTTTATCGGTACTAATCTACTATTTCTTCTTTGATGCTTCCAGACTACTGAAAGCTCCTAATTTGCAATAATTAACCTCCTGAGAATAGCATTTCTCAGTTAACCAAGGAAGCAGCCACATCTCTTTTTCTTCAGCTTTGCAGCCTCCCAGACAGGTCTTTTTGGGTCTGTATTTCAGAAATTAGGTAAATCATACAATAATAAACACAGGACAGTATTTGGAATAAAAAAAAATAAACCATACTGACAGCAGGTGCCGTGTGTAGCAGAAGTTTGCTGTGGAATCCAAGAGCCTCACTTTGTGCCTGATTCTACATGGCTGTGTGATGTAAGGAAGGTTTCTGGCTTCAGTTTCTATGTGTATAACACACTCATAAGGTTGCCGTGTAAACTAAAGGACTTAATATCCATGGTGTTTGTAGACTAGCCATTGAATCACAATAAGCTCCAGGTAATGCCACTATCATTATGATAACAAAATTTCATCATGAAACTGCAGATATGGATAAAATAGGTAAAGAGGAGAAAGGGAGAAGTAATTTGTATAAGAAATGAATGAAGTATTTATAATGTAAGAAGCATACTTTCAAAAGAGAAAAATCAGAAGTGGTTTGAAAGGGGAGAGACAAAAACAAAAAAATGTTTGTTATACCCACGACCATCAGGAAAGCACAGGCTATGGAGCATGCTTTAATATGCACAGAAAGGGCTTTCTTTATACAGTATGTTCATTAATGTTATCACTCTCTCCGATTAGAGCAAATCTTAGACTAGGAAAAATTGGCAGAAAATGGCAAGTGGTACCATAGATGTTATAATATATAGCATATTTCATATTTATATTATAGTCAAAATATATGTTATAGTCCATGTTATAATTACTATGTCCTTGAATTGTATCAGCTCGGTAATTTCACTAAGTTTAAAACAGATCCATGCTAACCAATATGTAATCTGTGTATTCCAGTAATAGCAAAGTTTATACTTTTTTCTTCTGTTCTTATCCTTGTCTATTTTTTCATATCGTTCTTCACCTGAAAGTGTCTTCCTCTCAGTGCTCAAATCACTTTCTCCAAGGAAAAGTCTTAGAATTCAAAGAAAGAACTTTCAGAATACCATTTAGACATTCTTCTTCCCCACTAAACAATAAGGTCCTTAGGATACATAATACTCTTTTGTTCATCTTTATATACAAAGTATACTATGATAGTTAATTTGTGTGCCAACTTGACAAAGCCACGGTTGCCGAGTTAGCTGGTTCGACGTTACTTCTGGTCGGATGCCTGAGACTGTATCTGGGGGAGACTAGCATTTAATCAGCAGACTGTGCGGCAGAAGTAGGGATCCGCCCTCACCAAAACAAGTGAGAGTTATCTCACCTGCTGAAGGTCTGAATAAGACAAAGAAGTGGAGGAAGGGTGAATTAACTCTGACTGATTAAGCTGGTACATCAATCCTCTTCTGCCTCTAGTTCCCAAGCCAGATTGGAATTTATATCACTGGTTTTCTAAATCTTGGGTATTTGCACTTTACCATTGGACTCCTGAGTCTCCAGCTTGCAGACTGCAAAACATGAGAATTCTTAGTCACCATAGATCATATGAGAAACTACATTATAATAAAATCTCCCAATAGATAGATAGATGGACAGACAGATGGCTATTCTTCTACTGGTTCTGTTTTCTAAAGAAGCCTAATGGATGGCACATCACAGTACCTTGGATATCAATAACACCTGGTCCACAGTATCTATGTCATGTATCACTGACCCAAACTGCTTGCCAAAATTACGCATTGTCAATAATACATATATTTGTTATTTAAAAAAATACTTTTAGGACAGTTTTTAAGTTTGTAGCAAAATTGAAAAGAAAGTACATAGAGTTATCAAACATACCCATTGTCTCCACACACTGAAAACATCCCCTGCCGTCGAGATCCAGCACCAAGGTGATGTATTTGCTGCATTTCATGAACCTGCATCGACATATCGTCATTTCCAAGGGTTTTCATTAGGATTCAAACTTCCTGTACATTTTGTAAGTTTGACCAATGTTCCATCACATGTCACTCCCACTGTGGTACCATACAAGGTAGTTTCAAGCCCCCAAATTCTTTGTGTTCTGTCTATCCACCTGTCCCTCTCCCCTAACCCCCAGCAACAAACATTTTACTCCCCCCATTGTTTTATCATGTTTAGAATGTCATATATTAATAGCTGGAACGGTACCGTACGCAGCCTTTTCTAATTGTTTTCAATTAATAATATGCATTTCAGTTGACTGCAGGTCTTGCCATTAGTTGGCAACTATTTTTAGTTTTTTAGTTAACAAATATCTTGCTTTGATCATGTTTGTACCTCTCCAGTGCTGAACCACATTCCCTTGTGTGGCTATGCCTCAGTTTAGCCACTCACCACTGAAGAACATCAGGATTGCTTCCAAATTTTAGCAATTATGAATAAAATTGTTATAAATGTCGCAGTGAAAGTTCTTATGACAAAATAACTTTTCCATCTATTTGAGTAAGTACCAAGGCGCATGATTGCTGAATCACATGGTACGAGCGTATTACGGTTTGTGAGAAACTATAATTGTCTCCAAAGTTGCTGCCCCATTTTGTATCCCCCAGCAATGACCCTGTTGCTCCCCATCTTTACTAGAATTCGGGGTTGTCAGGGCTTCGCATTTGGGTCTTTCTAATTGTATCCTGGCATCTCATTTGTGTTTTAATTTGAAATTCCCTGATGATACAGATGTTCAGAGTCTTTTCACATCTGCACTGGCAATTTTCCTGACTTTTCTGCTGTGGTACCTCGTTTAAGTCTCTTTGGTATAAAATGCGATTCTTTATTACAATTATATCTAGGAGTTACCAAATACTACTGTATTTTCACAAGGTTTCAAATTCTTTACATTCAAAAAGAAAGAAATTTTAAAAGAGAACAAATGCACAAGTTGTTTTAACAGAGCATGAGAGAAATTCAAAAGAAGAAAGAGAGAGAAACCATAGCTAAAACTGTAAACAACAAAACTTCTTTCATTGAACTACATCAAAATTTTCAATCAGGAACTTATCTTAGCAATTCATAAACATGCTGAATTAGGGAGGAGATGTACATATATCTGAAAGGAAAATAATGCATCATTTTCCTGAGAGAGTTTACACAGTTTCAAAGAGCAGATGTTTCGGTTCTATCAAACTGTGGTTGACAAATTTGCCAGCACCGGGAGTGGAAGACTAGTTTTCATTTTTAGAAATTATTTGATACCATTTACAGACCTTTGCTATTTATCACACTGATTAAAAGCTGTCATTTCCAGCATTTATAGTCTTCAGGTATATGTCAAAACTGTTTCTATCCAATTCAAATGGCTGTCTGAAGAGGCATATTAAACCAAACCAGGGTATATATCTTTTCTTTTCTTCGGCAATTCATCAACTCTATGCAGTGAGGTACATTCTAATATTGCATTGAAAATTTTACTGATTAAATCTGGAAAGATTCTCATCTATTGCTTGCAAAGTTAGAAAGATCTTTAGAACCAAAGATAAATATGAATAGGTAAGAAATATGGCCTTGGCATGTCAGGATAAAATAGCTACAATTTCCATAAAAGCAACAATATCTCAAATCCATTTATCCCATGAGAACAAATCTTCATGACATCAAAAAAACAAGATAATTCATTGAAGCTCATGAATTGTTGAGCGAATTTTTAGAAAGATTTCTCATGATTCCCCAAGGGATTTTCATTTGGATTCTGGACAAACTCACGGAATGAAAGTCTTCACTCCTTCTCAATCATTTAATCTGTCAGGATTTGTCATGAATAGACCTATGAATACACATTTATTTTATATAAAAACTTTTGAACACAATGTATATTCATAAGACATTTTTTTTCCTGTTAGCTAAATAACTTTTATTTTGAAGAAATGGTTACTTTTGGATACATTTTTAAATAATGGTAGCATTGAACTAGTTACTTAAAAAATTTCAATTTAGCAGGATTGGTTGGCATTATATATTAGTAGTGTTTTGATATGTTCTATCATTATATAAATTTTCTCAGACCTATATCTTTCCCTCCATGTAGATTTCATTGATCTTAAAAACTAAGAAATCATTTACTAAGATGAGTTTCTGACAATCGTAGGTTTCAATAAGTGTTTGCTAAGTGAGTTCCCTAATGAAGAGCTGTGTTAATATATATCCTTATGAATGTTTGTTAAATCAGACTCAAAGTAAGAAAGTAAAAAGAATGAATATAAAAGTTAGGTCCTTACAGAAATATCATCTGAAAGAATAAAGTTCAAACATGGACAAAGAGAGAATGATGGGGAAATTGGAGAGGCGTCCCAGGATTAGCCACCCTGGGGAAGCTTCCCCCAAAGACTTAGTCTAATGCTAGGTTTCCTGATATTTTAAGTATCAGCTTTAAGTTAGATTAAATATTACTTTTGTCTGTACTCTTCTTATTGTCTTAAAAAAGACCTCTGTATATCTCCAATTTTTTTCCTTGACTTCTAACAGTTCAAAGATTTCCAACACATTTGGAATACATCTTCCTCACACTTAGGTCAGTAAGTGGTTAGAGTTCAGCCTATTCTTGCACTGGCCCCACCCTTCATTATAGAATATGAAGCTTTTAAAATATAGCATGAGAAAGAAATTATTATGAACTTGGGCAATATGGTATTAAAGTTAGCTTTATATACTTACATGCAAACTTTTTGAAATATTTGCACCCTGTGTAGAATTAGATGTGATTATTATAACTAAATTTCAATAAAAGGCAATTCTTTTAATGTTAAATTATGAATTGCTATAAATTGTCATTGAGATGTATAAGTGTGCAGAGGTGTATGTGTGTGTAGGTATACATAACTTTGATACAATATTTAGGGTTGTGTTTGAAGAACTTGGGGAGGATTCAAACAATAGTGGTTTGGGTGGGGATTGGTGCCTCACATCTGTAATCCTAGCACTCTAGGAGGCCAGGATGGCTGGATTGCTAGAGCTTAGGAGTTCAAGAACAGCCTCAGCAAAAGCAAGAGCAAGATCCCATCTCTAAAAAATCACTGGGCATTGTAGTGAGCTACCCAGGGCTCTGAGTCAAGAGGATCGCTTGAGCCCTGGAATTTGAGGTTGCTGTGAGCTATGATGCTATAGCACTCTACTCAGGGCAACTGAGTAAGACTCTGTCTCAAAAAAAAAAAAAAAAAGAAGAATAGTGATTTTGTTTTGAATTAAAGATTGTCAGAAGGTGGAAAATTATATATTTTGATCAACTTTATTTAGAATCTGATGAACAGGATATGATTATTTTTCTGGAGTTATTTGTGCTGAAGTCTTTTTTTTTTTTTTTTAACAACTTATCCCCAAATTTCCATCCTGATGCTAAACTATTTTCACTCAGAGGTAATACAGGTACTTGGTATAGGCCGATTGAAAATAGCTTCTTGCTTACTTAGTTAAAGATGAGCCTGTGAGTTATCCTGAACAAATAAATGAATGCAAACAATCAGACATAGCACACAATTAAGCTTTGACTCTTAGAAATTTACACCCCCGATTAATGGTGAGTCCAGGGACACAGTCATGTTTCAGGTAGATAGACCCAGGCTAACTGCCTAATGTGGACTCACGTGAATTCTTTGTTTTGTCACCATAATTTTTCTACTTATTCATTCTTCCTAAGAGGAAAATCGATACTCTCCATTGCTTTATCCTAATTTTCTAATGTCTTTATAAATAAACTGTATGTGTGCATCCCTGTATGTATATATCTCCTATTTAGGAATAGAATATGTATTAGTATGCATGTACATTTATACATACACAAATATATGTATATTCCAAATGTACACACATAAACACACACACACACATTGATTTGAGTAGCCATATTTACCATATTTCCCTGAAAATAAGACACTGTCTTATATTTATTTTTTCCCAAGAAGATACACTAGGGCTTATTTTCAGGAGATGTCTTATTTTAAGCAATCTACATTTATTCAAATACAGTTAAGTCATCTTCTGGAACATCGTCATAACCCTCCAGACCCAGAATTCCATCCTGAATTTCTTGCAACTCCATTTCCTTTAGAACCATTGGCCCCAATCTTTCATGTTGAGCAATAGAGCTCTCAATAAATGAGCCGCTCTTATCCATGTAACCTGTTGGAGTGCGTTGGTACAACACTGTCAGTGATTTTGTTCCATGAATTCTTCACCCAAGTCATGACCTCTTGCAGGCTAGGTGTCACAAAGTTTCCACCCTGATTTCTTGTCACTCTATTTTCAATGTAGTTGTTAATTTCCAAACACAAATGGTCTTTGAATGGCTTGTTTATTGCAATATCAAGAGGCTGCAGATAGGCAGTCATTCCTGTGGGAAACATTATTTGATCTATTTTTCTCTCTGCAAGGAAGTTCTTCATGTCTTTAGCATGGTGAGTGCTGGAAGAATCCCAGACTAGCAGACCTCTTTGGCCACCTCGCAAAACAAGTGGCAGTCTTAAATCAAGCCACTTCCTTATAACTGTTTGTGTGCACCAGGCTTTTTCTGTTTCAAGAACATAAATGCGGGAAACACGTTCAATCCTCTCTTTCTTGCCCTTAGTGATGATAAGAGGTGTGGCCTTCTTTCCATCCAGACAAATGGCCAAAATACAGGTAACACGTGAACTTTTGTGACCAGTGGAGGAACATAGATTGAGGAGGCACCCCTCTGTTCAATTGTTGTTTGGGCTCCTTGACCCATAAACACTGCAGTTTCATCCATAGCAATCATGTTGCAAGGTTGGAATTTAGAAAAGTTGATGCCATCAACAAAGGACTTGAATGCAAGTGCTTGCTTAATAACTTCTGCATCTTCCAACTTACACAGAGTTGTTGATTTTCTTAGAGACAGTTCATATCGCTGAAGGAAGCCATCTAGCCAATGTTGTGATGCTTTGAATTCTGGGGATATTTCGAACTGTGGTGCCATTGCAAGTGCAAATGAGTGAATGTCAGCCCTGCGCACAACCAAAGCCTTTGCTCTCCCGTCAGCAATCCATTCACAGACTATGTTTTCCAGCTCAGGAAATAAAGGTGCCGACCTGAACCACACTTGGCTTCTTAGCATTTCCTCTGTCCACGTGTAGACTGAGGTTATCGTATTCTGCCCGCCACTTTCGGACCATTCTGATATCCAACTTCTTGTCTTTGCAGAAAGCCTTAAGATTCTTGCTCTGGGAGTCCTCAATTCCTTTCTTGTACTCAACAGAATAGCTCTTTCTTTTTGCATTCATCTTATCTGGAGGTACAGATACTTGGGAAAAGCAGAGATAGGCCAACAAAGCTGATGTGTAAAGGCTGAATTATTTACTGTATTTGGGATCCAGCGAGCACTGGGTCCAGTCTGCACAGTGGAGCTGGGATGATCTCTCTGGGCTCAGTAGCAGGCTGCTTGCTGAAGCTTTTCCCCCATCCCCTGGGGTTTGTGGGGGGAGGGAGGGTGAGACCCACAGATTGTTGCTGGCCAGTGCTGGGGAGCAGCAGCTTTACTTGTATTTCTGTGGGGTGAGAGAGGCTCACAGACTTGCTGGACTGGTCCTGGGTAAAATAGCAGCCACAGCTTTCCTTCTTCCCCCTGGGGACACACAATATGGTAAAAAAGCAGAGCATCCTGCTCCTCATTTCACTAAGGAGACTTTCACTGTGGAGACCTCCAGTCCCTATGACTCCGTCTCCACCTGAAGCCTCAGCATGCACAGGATGGCCGGAACCTGACGGGGGAGCCAACCTCATTGGTGGGGCTGGCACTAGTGATGCGTGAACTCCTTTCCCCTAGCTGTTTGCACATGCGCAATAGGATGCCTGTGACCATGGTTACCACACACGCACCTGCAGAGAAAGGAGTGATGCAGTTGCCACCTGCGCACCCGCCAAGTGAGAACAGCAGAGAGAAAGGAGCTGTGGCAGATAAAAGGTATCCCAGTCTTCCTTAACCCTCCGCAGAATTGCATATCTGCATAGCCATGGCCATCACTAGGTCTTATTATCTGGGTAGGGCTTATAGTTAACACATGCATAGAAATCCCGCTAGCGCTTATTTTTGGGGTAGGTCTTATTTTGGGGGAAACAAGGTATGCACTCAATTTCTTCCATCTTTTCTCTTCAGCAAAGGCACTCGTTCCCAAACACTGTGTCTTGAAATCTTTTCTTTGATTAGAGTCAATTCTGAGACAACTACAAAGAAATACACGGAAAAACCAGGCCCTTTTTGCATGGAATGGGAAGATTTGCTGTGTGAAAGCTGGAAAGAACTTGTTTATATGGACGGTAATAAACCCACTCAAAATGCCATGTTTATAACACATGATTCATATAGCTGCCCAGCATGTAAACCGTTGCACTGATGTATCTGGTATACAAAATCAGATTTAGCCACCAACCTAAAAAAGTTCTCTGAATGTACTCTCGCCCTCCAGACCAGCACCTCCAGTCTAATGAACCAAAATCATTTTACCTAAGTGAGAGATAGATAATAGATAGATTTCTAAATTAGTATATATATATATATCTACATATATATATGCAGAAGTTGCCAAAAATGCATACACATTTTAATTAAATGAAAAATGTATTAAAATTGTAATTCTCAATTTATACTGATAGCAAAACATGAAAACGGGTCACTTTGAGCTTGCCTTATAATTGCAAAGGTCAAACATGACTTGAGTATTATAATTTTCATCCAGTTTTTTTCCTTTCATAAAATGTGTATACATTTTTGGCTCTTTCTGTGTATACATATATACATCTTTGGGGGTATGGAAGATTTACTAATTGATCCATTTAACCAATATTAGTTACTTATTTTATGTAACGTAATCTTATAGGTACTGGGTGTATATAGCAGTAGATAAACAAATATCCTATCCTCACAGAGAAAATATTCTGCTGGGACAGATAGATGACGATCAGCCAACCAGGAGAAAGAGGGAAGACCATTTTAGTAAGGGTAACCAAGTACTGTCTTTTAGGGGAGGTAGTATTTGCACATAGTCTTGAAGGAAGTCAAGGAGTAATTCTTGATTTAGTAAATGAGTTGCCTGATTGCCGTTCTCCTTGTATGAGCCCTAGTGAATCTTGCCACCCAGTGTGCTTTTGGGTGGAATCTAGGGTGACCTACCACTGCATCAACTGATGAAATACAATGACAGTAACAATTCTAGCAATAGCTTTCAGGAGACTGAGTAGTTTTTCCTCTTTTTTTGAATGTTTATCCTTGAAAATCCCAAGGTGCCATCAAAGAGGTCTTTGAGGGAGAGACCTCATGGAAAGACCCCATGTAGGGTCCATGTGAAGAAGACCAGCTCAGAAATGATAGTTAGTTAGTGAGAATGAGTGAGGGCCACCCATGCACTTGTGCCAGTCAAGGCTTAAGATGACTCCCACGCTTGACAACATCCAGAGCCTCATAGTTAGAAGGGTCCTGCCTTAGATCCTACATCTGGATAAATGTGCTGCTTTTGCTGTTATGAAATTCTCAATATTTTTTTAAATACATAGTCACATTTTTGATACACTGGGTCCTACAAATTATGTAGCTGACTTTATCAACAACGGCCATACAGACACTTCAAGTAAGACCAGCAGAAGGACTGTGGAGCTGCATCTAATCCATAGAACTAATCCACAGAATCTGTTCTAATCCACAGAACTTAGCAGGTTAAACAAAACTGGTAGGCTTATAACTATAACAACAACAAAGATGCTTGGAAACAGTTCTCTATTCTCAGCCTTGTGCAAATGATGTTGCACCTTTGTGGACTGTACATGAGAAGGTGTGAAGGCATCTTCCAAAATTCACCATTCATTAAAAATTAACATGGACAATGTCTTTCAAAGTGTGGGACTAACTCTACACGGACATTAAAGCCCTAGTTACATAGTGACAGATTGAAGATGTCATAATCTCGAATACCAGTGTTCAAATTTACTGTCAAAGGGTAAAGCAAAATTATAAATTTACTAAAACTTCTGTGATTCTTTTTCCTAATGCAAAGATTGGTAAAGAATCAGAATTCACTAGAGCTGATTAAAGAAGTTGCATTTTGCTAATTAATATGGATTGTTTCAGATTTTTTATGAAACGGGGAAAGTTGATCGTATTTTTTATCAGGATTAAATCTATCCTTATGCTTCTTAAGTTTTTATAAGCAGGAGAATGTTTCATGGCCACCTTCTCAATGAAAGTAGCTTATTAGAGGCCACCTAATCTTTCTGCCTTTGTAGTATCACGTGAAACTAGAATTTTTTGAATGTTCTTAGATTTGTACGTCTTTCAAAAGAATTTGTGTCTCCTTTAACTTCACTGCCAAACCACTTCGTCTTTGTCGCCATCCTTAGAGGACTCCTGGCTTAATTTCTGCCAGGCAATCCCGTCCCCTTAAAGACATTGAGACCGAATCTTTCACATCCTGTCAACAAGACCGTAGCGTGGCAGCACTTTTTGTTCAGTGCACTCTGTTTACGCAATGTTCAATTCATGATTATTTCCCAGATACATTATTCTGTATGATGCTGTACAACTTTTGCTTTCCTCTGTCCAATCCAATAATCCATTTTTTTTGATCATCCAATATCTTTTACTTACCTATTTTTAAAAATTATTTCTGGTATTTTCAACATTGTCACATCAATTATTAATCTAAGGTAGACTATAAGAACTGCATTAAGAAAAAGATTGTTTTAATAAACTTCTGCCTCCAGTTTCTCATATGTAAAAAGAAGATATTTCTGGATAGGAATAAATTGTACATACTCCTAGAATTATCTTATAAAGGTTTAAATTAAATGATGGATTTGCCTTATTTTTAATGTTCAAATAACTTCTTAACACATCTCAAATAAATCTGGACTCCTCACCTGGGGATCAAGAGCCAGGATGATGTGACCACAACCCGTGGCCACCTCTCTTCCCTCTGTCTTCCTCGCTCATGGCACCAGGACAGTCTGAATTGCTGAGGTTGAGAAACACCATTATGCCATCTCTGTTCCTGCTCCCGAGGACCGTGCAGTCCTTCCCTCTGACTGGAGGCCCCTGGCCCACTCCTCTGACTCGCCTCCCTCTACCTGCCCCTGGACTGCCGCTGCCTTCACACGTCCCTCTTCAGAACCTCTGTCCTCATCACCTCCTCATCCCGCCCTTTGCTAGTCCCTTCCCCAGGTTTCTGGCTCACATAATTCCCTCAAATTTGAACGATTATGTATGTGTATTTATTTACAGCCTCTCACTTTCACTAGGACATAGCAAGAGAGTTGTCTGAACCATTGTTGAGCCCACAGGCTGGCACTGAGGATGAAGATCTGGCAGGGAGGTAAGGAAACGAAGGGACAGGGGCTGGACGGCACAGTTCCGTGGTTCTTGGAAGTTGGTGGCATTCGTGTCTTCAGCCCATCTCCGTTGCTTGTAACTCGCTCCCTCTGTCGTGTAACTTTGCAACTGAGTGGAACCCTGTGATCCGTTCCTTGACTCTGAGATCAGCCTTGCGATTTTATTAAATGACAGGTTGTTAGGGCATATGTATGAGCAGAAGGGACAGTGCTTGCCTGTTTCTGCTTGCATTCTTATTTCTCAGCATTTATTAACAGGGTAGCTTAATTTGGGCTGATCTGCTGAAATGTAAGACAGGGACCAGAGCTGAGGTCTCTCTGTCATTCAGCTGAGACGCCCTAAGTAAGCCAGCATGCCTGTCTCTGAACATGCCAGTGAGCCCAGCCAAGGTCAGAACTGCCTACATTGGCTCATTTGCAAATTTATAAATTCAATAAAATTTTTTTATTGTTATATATTTACTAAGCTTTGAATGTTGGTTGTGGCATTGTTGTGGCTGTAGATAGCTGATAGAATGGTCAACAGGTTTAACAATTTATTTGATTACTTTTATAGAACTAATGCATTCCCCTTGCCACAAGGGAAACCATCACAGGAAACCACTGATTACCTTGGCCTACGTTCACTTCCATGTGAGGAAACTGATGTTCACAGCCTGATACATGTATTTCAATAATTTTCCCTTTGGAAAACGTTTCTATAAATCAACAAGAATAAGGCATGTGTGTGTCCATACATTATTATTAGTGTACGTCTCTATACAGCGGATCTCGTGAACATATTTTTTCAGGAAAGGGGAATCATCCTACGGCTCCTTTAAAAACCTTACTATGGTAAAAGGAACATGGGGAAAAGAACCTATAAAGACTAGGTAAGAAGTGATTCTAATAGGCCGTGAAACGTAATGAGGGTTGAGATGAGGGTGAGATGACTGGAAGTAACAAGGGTGGAAGATTAATAAGTCTGGGATTCCATTTTTCAGAAGTTTTAACATGAGTGGGTGAAATGAAGCACAGACAGAAAGATATGACTTGTCAATATATTGTTGGAGCTTTAGAAGCTGAAAAGTAAATTGCACCTTAAATTAAAAAATCCACAGCAATGACAAACCCAAAGCACAACAAAGAAACATTATTTTACCTGCACATACACAGAGAGATGATCTTTCTATAATTTTAATTTTGATTTCATTTGACTTGATATTTCCTGAATGTAAAAAAATAAAGTTTTCCATAACTCAAAAGCATGATGTAGATATATTGTTTAATAAGCTTATATGAAATGTGCATCTCTTTATTTATACATGACATTTTGTCTCATGAAAATTAAAATGCCAGAAAAAGACGATTTAGATTTTTTTTGTTTGTTTGTTTTTTGCTTTTGTTGTTAGCTGGGACTGGGTTTGAACCCACCACCTCCAGTATATGGGGCTGGCGCCCTACTCCTTTGAGCCAGCAGCACCACCCAGATTTAGATTGTTTTTAATGCTTAAACCAGACCGTTCTATTTCAGTTAATTTAATCATGGATTTATTAGACTAAAATGTATTTATTTATTTATTTCAGAGAAAGTTTTGCTCTCTTGCCCAGGCTAATGGGTAGTGGTGTCAGTCTAGCTCACAGAAACCTCAAACTCCAAGGCTCCAGCAATTCTCCTGACTCAGCCTCTTAAGTAATTGGTACTACAGGGAACCCTCCACAATGCCCAGCTAAGTTTTCAATATTTCATAGGGACTGGGCCTCCCTCCTGCCCATGTTGGTCTCAAACTCCTAAGCTCAAGCCATCCTCCCACCTTGTCCTCCCAGAATGCTAGGATTACAGGTGTGAGCCACAGCACCAGCCTCAACAAATAAGTATTAAGTGCATTCTACTGCGCAGGACAATAGGTGTAACTGCTGATAAAACCCAGATGCGAGATCTGCTCTTGTAGACCTTTCAGTCTCCTGGAAAAGTGTCATGGAGGCATAGAAAAAGGACCTAGCCAGTAGTTGAGGGCCATGATCTTCAAATTTTATTGGGCCTACTGATCACTTAAATTTGAAATAAGTGGAAATTCTGTTAACAGTAGATCCGACTCAAGACTTGAGATCTTAGATTTCTAACAAGGTCCAGTTGATGCCCTCTCTACTGATCTGTGTATCCTACTTTGATTAGAAAAGATGTAGGTGGTTGAGAAAGATCTACAAGAAATCTTGAGTAAGGTAGAGGTCATGATTGGAGAATGGTTATCCCAAGAAAAGGAGAACAGGCCAATCTAAGGACTACCGGCTTAGATCAAGGCCGTTCAAAGAATGTATTAATATAAAAAGAACAGCTGGATTCTAGATGCAGAGGAAGAAAGTGGAGAAAAGTAGGGTTTAAATGTTTCCTGAGAGCTTATAGAAATGCAGAATCTCAGGGCTCACCTTGACCTACAAAATCAGAATCTGCCTTTCAGCAAGCTCTCCAGATGATTTCATACATATGTGAAATTTTAAGTATCATTTCTCCAGAGACTACTCTTCTAAATAAGCATAAATTTTTAAAAAATATGCATATGTATAAAAATAGGCAATCCTTTCCACAACAATTATGTAAACAGTGTTGGTTCTTAGACTAAAGCTAGGTCTATCTTCTAAATAGTGATTAAAGAACCAGATACATATTTAATTATGTAGCACAGTGGCAAAAACTAGCAATGTACCTAAGGTATTCTGAAAAGGTTTAAGTTAACTTCACATTTTCTGGCACCAATGGGGTTGTAGATTCCAGAAAAATGTTGATAATTACTATTAAAAATTGGCCTAAAAATTCTATATCCCATAATATATCATGCCATAAACTCTGTGTTGACTTGATATTAATATTGAAATACACAAATCAAAAGCAAATTAAGACAAACTTCATTTACTATAACACAGTTTTACTGGATTCCAAAACAGCTTTGTAAATTCAACGCACAATTTTAGTTAAATGACAGTCAATACACTTTTCAATTTCACTATCATATTTTTCTAACTTCAAGTAACACACACTAACACTTAAAACTGTCACAGGCCACACGTGGGAGTGATGCATGATGTGCCAGCTCCCTGGCTGCACAGCGCACCAAGTTTAACCCTGATTTTTTTTTTTTTTTTTGGCCCAGGTCATGTGCTGGTTGTTTGAGATTCAGGTAACTGTGAGTCTGCCGTAATTTGATTATCGCTGATATCATTGTTATTTTAGTAATCATTCAAACCCCTGTGAAACCATACATGACTACATATCTTACATTGTATTTTAATCTTTAGCTATCCTTTTTAATTCTTCTGAGAATTAGAGAACAACTCTAAAATTGTTCTTTCTACTTTTGTGTTTTATAAAAATGTAACCTCAATATCTATATTGTATTTCAAAGTAAATGTAAAACAGAAACATAAAACACAAATCTGTTAAAAATAGAGGAAGGAGCTAAAATTGGATTATAGGGGAGAGGGAGGAGGATGAGTGGAGGGAGGGTGATGGTGGGATCTCGCCTATGGTCCATCCTATAAGGGTACATGTGAATCTCTCTAAATGTAGAATATAAATGTCTTAACACAATAACTAAGAAAAAGACATGAAGGCTATGTTAACCAGTTAGATGAAAGTATTTCAAATTGTATACAGAAACAGTGCACTGTACCCCATGATAGTATTAATGTACACTGCTATGATTTAATAAAATAAAAAAATAGAGGGAGGAGGTCAGGCATGGTGGTTCACACGTGTAATCCTTGCACTTTGGGAAGCTGAGGTGGGTGGATGGCAAGAGCCAGACCCCATCTCTTAAAATAGCCAGGACAACACTTAAACACAAGAGTATGAAGTTGCTATGCCCTATGACAACATAGCAAGGGTGAAAAAGTGAGACTCTGTTTCAATAAACATCACTTGATATCACTTACATGGTTTTCTAACTAATTCTTTATGGTTATATTTGCTAAATTCTTCTTCCCCACTACCCAGTGTAAATTAGTTGTATTTTTCTTAGTTTTCTTTTGGTTGTCATTTTTGTTTGGTTGGTCCTGCCATGTTGGTATGCACTCCCGTTACCCTCTTACCCACATCCATGGCCAACTTCAAAATAGATGCCAGCTCATCTACAGTTCTTGTCTGACCTTCAAATTCCTGTTGAACTCCCTCCCAATACTGAGAATCCTTTACATAGATCCCAGAAAGCTTCCAAACTTTATTTGTTTAAGATATATTTACTTAATCTATTCCTTCCTAGTCTTTTCATCTGATATCTCCTCTGTATTTACGATACTAGTTCAATGGAACCTACATCCGATCAAAACTACTAAACCATGAATATTGAAGGCAAAACTTTTCTCCTTCCCATTTTCCAAAACTGACTCTTGTATCCCTTCATACACCTGCTAAGGAAGGTGAGAGTATCCAGACTGTTTGAGATCCTTGTAGATACTGGATGTTTAGGTTGTAAATATTTTCTCCTAGTCTAAAGATTTTCTATTTACTCTGCTGCTTATTCCCTTTGCTGGTTAGAAACTGTTCAGTCTAATTAAGTCCATTTATTTACTTTGGTGGTGGAAGTATTTGCGTTGGGGGGTTCTTAGTCATAAATTCTTTGCTTATGCCAATACCCAGAAGAGTTCGTCTTATGTTTTCTCATAGAACTTTAATGGATTTAGGTCTTACATTTAAATTTTTAATGCTTATTGAGTTAATTTTTGTACATAGTAGGAGATAGGGATCCAGTTTCATTCTTTGGCACATAGCCATCAAATTTTCTCAGCCCCATCTGATGAACAGGGCATTCTTTCACCAGTGTATGTTTTTGTCTGCTTTGTTGGGAATCGGTTGTAGCTATGTGGTTTTATTTCTGGGTTCTCTATTCTATTCCACTGATCCTTCTATCTAGCTTTATGCCAGCACTATGCTATTTTGGTTACTGTAGCCTTGTAGTACAGTTTGAAGTCAAGTACTGTGATGCCTCCAGAATTGTTCTTTTTGCTTAGGATTGCGTGGGCTATTTTAGGCTTTTTTTTTTCCCTTTGATTCTATATGAAATTTAAGATTTCTTTTTCTAGTTCTGTGAAAAATGACATTGATATTTTGAAGGATATTGCACTGAATCTGTACTTTGGACAGTGTGAACATTTTAATGTTCTTTCTTCTGATTCATGAGCAATGGATGATTTTCACTTTGCTTATCTCATCTGATTTCTTTCATCAGCATTTTGTAGTTCTCTTTGTAGAGCTCTTTCACCTCTTGGCTAATTATATCTCTAGGCATTTTGTTTTCTTTGTAACTATTGTAAATGATGTTGAGTTCTCGATTTGACTCCCAACTTGACCATTACTAGTGCATAGAAGTGGTATTGACTTTTGTTCATTAATTTTGTAAACTGAAACTTTACTAAATTTATCAATTTCAGGAGTCTTTAGGGTTTTCTAAATATAAGATCATATCAATGGCAAACAGAAATAGTTTGACCTCATTTATTTCTTTCTCTTTCTTCATTGCTCTGGTAAGGACTTCCAGCACAGCCTTGAATAATAGTTATAATTCCAATTCTAAAGGGGGGGTGCTTTCAACTTCACCCTATTCAGTAATTGTTGATTTGTCATATATGACTTCTATTATTTTGATATATATTCCTTCTTTACCTAGTTAGTAGAGGAATTTTTATCAGAAAGAGGTTCTGGATTGTATTGAATGATTTTTCTGCATTTATTGAGATGATCATATGTTTTTTTTTCTTTTTCAACTCTGTTTATGAGGTGAATCTCATTTGTTGATTGTGTGTTGACCCATTCCTGCATCCCTGGGATGAAATCCTCTTGATCATGATGAATTATATTTTTGATGTGCTATAAGATTTGCTTTGCTAGTATTTATTTTCTAAGATTGTGGCAACTATGTTTATGAGGATATTGGTCAGTGGTTTTCTTGTTTTGTATGTGCTTTTCTGGATTTTGTCAGGATGATACTGACTTTTTAGAATGAGGTAGGGACAATTCTTTCAGTTTTGTAGGTTAGGTGTTACTTCTTCCTTGTATGTTTAGTAGAATTTGCTTGTGCCCATCTGGTCCTTGATTTGTATTTTGTAGAGAGATGTTTTATTAGTGTTTCTCTCTCACTGCTATTCAGGATTTCTACTTTTTCTTCCTTCAATCTTGGCAGGTTGTGTGATTTTTTTTTAAAATTTTATCCATTTCCTCTAATTTGTTTTATTATGTGTGGATCAACGTATTTCTGTAGTATCATTTTTTCATTTCTGATAGAGTCTATTTAAGATTTTTATTCTTTTCTTGGTTAATAGCATTAGTGCTTTATCCATTTTTTTTGTCTTTTCAAAAAATTAAATTTTCATGTAATTGACTTTTTTTTTTTTTTTAGTTTCATTTATTCAGCTCTGCTCTTTGTTATTTCTCCTCTTCTGCTAGCTTTGGATGCAGTTTGTTCTTATTTTACCAGCTCCTTGAGGTTGGACATTAGGTTGTTAATTACTGATGCTAGTATTTTTGATATAGTTATTTAGTGATATGAACTTCCCTTTCAGCAATGCATCGTTTTTGCCATACACGAGAGGTTTTTGTAACATGCGTTACTTTTGACATGAAATTTAACAAAATATTTGATTACTATATTGATTTTTTCATTGACTGAAGGATCATTCAGCAGAAAGTGGTCAAAAAACTCAAAGACTCAAACAGATTTTTTTTTTTTTTTAGAAACAGAGTCTCACCTTGTCACCCTTGGTAGAGTACCATGCTGTCACAGCTCACAGCAACCTCCAAGCTCTTGGGTGTAGGTGATTCTCCTGCCTCAACCTTCCAAGTAGCTGGGACTACAGGCACCCAAGACAACATCTGGCTATTTTTTGTTGCAGTTTGGCTGGGGCCAGCTTTGAACCCACCAACCTCAGTATATGGGGCCAGCACCCTACCCAGTGAGCCACAGATGCCGCCCACAAACAGATTTTTTTCTAAAAAAAAGGTGTACAAATGGCCAACATAAGAAACAATACTCCCCATCACTAATCATTATGAAAATGCGAATTAAAATCACAATGAGATACCTCCTTCCCTCTATCACAATGACACATGGATACAGTGAAAAGAGAACTCTTAGACATCCTTTGTGGGAACATAAATTAGTGTAACTTTTCTAGAAAACAGCATGGAGATTCCTCAAAGAATTAAAAAGTTGACCTACTATTTGACCCAGGATTTCCACTACTGGGTATCTACACAATGGGGGAAAAGTCATTATGCTAAAAAGCAACTACAGCCAAATGTTTATCATAGCACAATTCATAATTACAAAGATATGGAATTGACCTAAATGCCCATCAACTAATGAGTAGATAAAGAAAATGTGGCATGTATGTTCCATGGTGTGCTACTCAGCTGTGAAACAGAAGGAAATGTGTTTTGCAGCAATATAGATGGAGCTGGAGATCATTACCTTAAGTAAAATATCTTGGGATTGGAAAAATAAATACCTTATGTTCTCACTTACAAGTAGGAGCTAAATGAATACATATGGTCATAAAGTGGCATAATAGACATTGGAATCTAAGAAAAGATCAGGGTAGAAATGGTTATGAGTGATCAGAAATTGCTTATTGATTCCAAAGTACACTATTATTGAGTACATTAAAAGCCCAAACTTTACCACTGTATAATTCATTCATGTAACCAATCCTCTTGTATCCCCTAAATCTATTGAAATAATAACAGCAATAATAATAATATTTAAAAAGTAACATTCATATTATTGACATCCCAGAAGACAAAGACAGAACACAGTTGATAAAATATTGAAATAAATAATAATTAAAATCTTCTCAAATTGGCAAAATGACTAATCTACTGAAGAAATACACACTGAGAAATATCAAAGTTAAGCCTGTGAAATACAAAAACAAAAACAATCTGAAAGCATCTGGAGAAAATCAACGCTTTACTAATGGAAGAACACTAGCTTGAACACACCAGAGCTTTCATCTGAAATCATCGGATGCCGGAAGGAAGTAGCAAAATAATTTTCAAGTAGTAGAAAGAAAAAGTTGTCAACTTCAGGTTCTATATTCAGTGAAAATATTCTTGAAGAATGAAGGCAGCCAAGTGCAGTGGCACACACCTGTACTCTCAGCCACCAAGAAGGTTGATGCAGGAGGGTTCTTGACATTAGGTATTCGACTTTAGTCTGGGCACCCCAACAAAGCCCTGTCTCTTAAAAAATTAAGATAAAATAAAACCATTGTCTGATAAAGAAAACTAAGAAAATTTATTAGCACACTTCACTATAAGAATGGCTAAAAGAAGTCTCCAACTTAAAAAAAATGACAGATAACAGGAGATTGCAGGGAATTTCAGAAAAAATAAGAGAATATCAAAAGAGTAAATATAAAGGTATTTGTACTTTTATATAATGCTGCCTATTTTAAGTTTCATGAGCCACTTTTGAAGGTAGAAGCCAAAATTATAATACATCTGATGTGGTACTCAATGCATGTAGAAAAAATATTTAAGACAATTATATTTTAAAAGTGGAGAGGGTAAAGAGATATAAAAGGAAGTAAGATTTCTACACTCCACTTGAAGTGGCAAAACT
>CAUYQV010060025.1:0-56851 GCA_963574575.1 Galagoides demidoff
CTTGGGGTTAGGACATTTGGGGACATCAATGTATATGAGAATCTATCACAGAAAATATATTTTTCACTGAGTCTATTCAATGAGAAAGAATTTTTTCATGCAAAATTCCTGTTCAGGGAATTATTCTAGCCATCAACAAAAGTCTGATTGGAGATGGAATCATGGAAGGGATCTAATTGTGTTCCAGGAATGATGAGGTCTCCAGGGTGGTTGAAGCATCTGATATTTGGGTATGATGTAAGTAGGAAAGGATGAGATAAAAATGGAGAGCAGGTTACGAAGGCCAGGGCATTTTAAGGTGACAAATTACAAGTTCTGAATCCTATTCCATATTATCAGTGTCTCTTAATACTCCTGAAATATCATGTTGATATGAAATGTGATAATTCATTGTTAAAGTAGATTTTTATATGAAATGTAGTTATACAAATAATATAGTGTAGTTCTTCTTATGAAATTTCAGATCCTCGGCTCGGCGCCTGTGGCTCAAGTGGCTAAGGCGCCAGCCACATACACCCAAGGTGGCAGGTTCGAATCCCCAGCCGGGGCCCTCCAAACAACAATGATGGCTGCAACCAAAAAATGGCCGGGCGTTGTGGCGGGTGCCTGTGGTCCCAGCTACTTGGGAGGCTGAGGCAGGAGACTCGCTTGAGCCCAGGAGTTGGAGGTTGCTATGAGCTGTGATGCCATAGCACTCTATCCAAGGGGATAGCTTGAGGCTCCATCTCAAAAAAAAAAAAAAAAAGTTAACTATTCCAAGTGTCTGTCGTCTTAATTTCTTTCACAGCTCACAGCAAGCTCCAACTCCTGGGCTCAAGTGAGTCTCCTGCCTCTGCCTCCCAAGTAGCTGGGACCACAGGTGCCCATCACAATGCCTGGCTATTTTTTGGTTGCAGCCGTCATTGTTGTTTGGTGGGACCAGGCTGGATTCGAACCCGCCACCTTAAGTGTATGTGGCTGGTGCCTTAGCCACCTGAGCCACAGGTGCCAAGCCAGGATTAAAAACTCTTAAACACATTTATGCTCCCCCCAAAAGGTTTAGAGAACTTTTTTGAATACTTACTTGAATTGAGTCAAACCCACTGTAATCCCTAGCAAGCTTCAACAGGGGAACCAGTGCTTTCAGCAAGAGGGTGGTACCACATGTCTTCAAAATGAAACGTCTCTTGGAGACAAACATGCTACTCTCACTGCAATTGAAAGTTAGATTATAATGTTGACTATGTACTACTGAGGATGCAATTAACCTATTATGAATCATTTAAAATTTTTGGCTGGTATTTTATTTTTAAGACCTAGGATTGAATTCAGAGTGAGTACTTTGTATATAAATGTTACAACTTTCAGAAGGCCATCTGAATGTTACAGGTCTACAAGGTGTCACTGGCATATGCCTAACATTAATTATACTAAATTCACTTCATCTTGTACCATGTCATTTCTTTCACTAGATAATAAGCTTGAGGAAAGGCATGTTTGTTTTTACTTACCACTGTATCTCCCTGGGGCTTGGCACAAAATAAGCACTGAGAAACATCCGTATATGCCAAACACAAACTTAATAAATAAAATGTAGGGGCCTTATGTACTTATTCAATCCAATGGCACCAATGCAGCCTTCACAATATATACTTTAAGTATTCAAAGTATTCATTGAATAAATTCATCTCTGCAACTAAAAAGATGGCAACCACTCTAAAGAGGTATTAGGTTAAGGCTTGAAAATCTACCACCTAGTTACTAACACTCATATTCATATAATCATCTTCTTTTATACCACAATCTTAAAAATAAGGTAAAATTGACTATAGAACTAAAAGAGGAACAAGTTCATATGATTAGGAAATGAAATTGGCTAACACTAGTTCTACAGAACTTACCTGAGTACATAAGCTTCCTGCTTGTCAGTTTTTGTCACACTTATGATTGAACATTGCACATCCTTCAAAAGTATGTCCCATTCAGATCTATTATTTAATGAAAAAATATGATTAATTCACAACAGTCCTTACCTGCTCTCAAAAATTAAAGCTCTAGCAATTTTCCTACTACCACATTTTTTCTTATAACATTGTTTACATTCTTCTAGCGTCTAAGGAAACATTTAGTTTGTTTCAAAATGGCCTATATCAATATATCCTGATAAAAGATGGATACACTCATTATACTATTTAACTTACACAAAAATGGCAAAAGGTAAATAAATCAAATACAGAGGAAATTCAAACCAAGAAAAATAATGAATTCATTACTGAATAAAGAAATTCAAGTTATAATGGGATATGTTTGTCTATCCAATTTGCAGGCTATCCAATCTCGCTTTAGGAAACAACTATTTTTAAAAGCACCACTTCAATCGAATTAGGATACTTTTTGAAAGCCCCCGTCTTAAGGATTAATGCTACTCTCATACTGTTTATAGTTATCTCTTGCTATCAAACTGACAGCAAATCTCTACACTAGTTCTATCTTTTAAAAGGTCTAGAAGCATTCACAAAAAATTGGAATGCCCTTGGCAATTGTAAGCATACCCATAAGAGTATGGAAATACTAGGCAGCTCACCAAATGCCATGAGAAAGTATGTGTTTCAGACAGCAAAATGAAGTCTAATGCATGAACTGGAGTTAATTTAAATGGAGTTGGGATAGACCTATAACTTGTTCCTCTTTCACTAATGGGCCTACTAAAAACAGACAACTTAAACTAGTTCCAAGGGACATTTTAATATTACCAGATTAAAGGCTAGAAATATTCAGGACCCTTAGTATCTCCAAGTTGTTGTTCTATACTCAGGAAAATGGTTTAATTTCTTATCTAGGTAAGACCTTGTAAGGGGACTCAACAGCACAGGCAACAGCTACATACTTTATTCTTTTGTATTAAAAGTCAAGCACAGGGCAGTGCCTGCGGCTCAGTGAGTAGGGTGCCTGCCCCATGTACCAGGCGTGGTGGGTTCAAAACTGGCCCTGGCCAAACTGCAACAAATAATAGCCAGGCATTGTGGTGGGCGCTGTAGGCCTAACCACTCTGGAGGCTGAGGCAAGAGAATGCCTAAGCCCAAGAGCTGGAGGTTGCTGTGAGCTGTGATGCCACAGCACTCTACCAAGGGTGCGACATAGACTCTTATCTCAAAAAAAAAAAAAAAAGGGCAAGCACAAAGGCAGGGCACCGTGGCCCACCCCTCTACTAGCACCCTGGGAGGCTGAGGCAGGTGGATTGCCTGAGCTCAAAGGTTTTGAGATCAGCCCACAAGACCCCACCTCTAAAAAACAGCTGGGTGTTGTGGTGGGCACCTATAGTCCGTCCCAGCTACACGGAAGGCTGAGACACAAGAATTGCTTGATCCCAAGAGTTTGAGGTTGCTGTGAGCTATGACATAACGGCACATTACTGAGGGTGAAAGTGAAACTCTTATCTCAAAAAAAAAAAAAAAAAAATCAAGCACAAGCTGGGCGTGGTGGCTCATGCCTATCATCCTAGCACTCTAGGAGGCTAAGGTGGGTGGTTTGTTTTGAATTCAGGAGTTTGAAGACCAGCCTGAGCAAGAGTGAGACCCCCATATCTACTAAAAGTAGAAAAAGCTAGCCAGTTATGTGTCAAGTGCCTATAGTCCCAGAAACTTGGGATGCTTAGGCAAGATGGGAGGCTGAGAACAGAGGATTACTTTACCTAAGAGATGGACTGAGGTTGCTGTGAAATTAACTATAATGCCCAGGCACTCTACCCACGGTGACAGAGCGACTCTTTCTCAATCAATTGATCAATAAAAATTAAGAACACCACCGATCTCACCATTTTGCTTAAAAAAAAAAAAAAAAAAAAGACTACAACCAAAAAAACTGTTACCAGTCCAAATGAATACTGAGACCCATGCAAAAATTTTTTTAATGGCTTGTGTTAGCAATTGCAAAGATGTGGAATCAACCCAAGTGCCCAACAACTCACAAATGGATTAAGAACATGTAGCACATCTATACCATGGAATACTACCAACCACAAAAAAGGATGACTTAATGCCTTTTGTAACAAATTAGATGGAACTGAAGTCCATTATCCTAAGTGAAAGAATAGGAAAAAAAACCAAACCCACACATAGTCACTATTTAATTGGAACTGCGGTGCATAGAGGAAGTAAAACTCAATGGTTATCAAGCAAGAGAGACGGGCAGGAGAGGATGGGTGAAAAGCACACTTATAACCAAGACTCTAGCATTATTAGTGACCTATGGGCCGGGCACCTGTGCCTCAAATGGCTAAGGGACCAGCCACATACACCTAAGCTGGTGCGTTCAAATCCAGCCCAGGCCTGCCAAATAACAATGTCAGCTGCAACCACAAAATAGCCGGGCATTGTGGTAGGCACCTGTAGTCCCCGCTACTTGGGAGGCTGAAACAAGAGAATCGCTAAGCCCAGGAGTCGGAGAGGTTGCTGTGAGCTAGCACTCTACCAAGGGTGACAAAGTGAGACTGTCTCTAAAAAAAATAAAGCGACTATGTAACCAAAAATATCTGTACCTTTCTAACACTTCGAAATTTAAAAAAGTTAGGCTCTCTAATGATTATATAGCCAAGTTTCTCTATTTGACCATAACTAAGCATTTTTTTTAAGAGACAGAGACAGAGTCTCACTTTATTGCTCTTGGTAGAGTAACATGGTGTCACAGCTCACAGTAACATCCAACTCCTGGGCTTAGGCAATTCTCTTTCCTCAGCCTCCCAGGTAGCTGGGACTACAGGTGCCTGCCATAATGCCTAGCTATTTTTTTGTTGCAGTTTGGCCAGGGCCAGGTTTGAACCTGCCACCCTCAGTATATGGGGCTGGTGCCCTACTCCCTGAGCCCCAACTAAGCATTTTTTAAAAAGGCAATTAATAAAATTATTTTAAAAGGCTATCTCTTTTTTTAACAACACTAACAATTTGTTCATATATGCAAAAAACATAGTGGGCTATGCTTTGCTGTTTTTAACTAAAAAAGGGTATAATCTGTCACCTACATGATAAAAAAATGCATTAAAGCTCTGAATCACACAAACTTTTTGAGTTTTACATTTTGAAGACTCAATGTTCTTACTATACAAACAACATTTCAGCATTCAGAAGTATTCCAATTCCATAAACAATATAATTTTAATGCGAGAAGTTATAGCTAGTACTAAAGGAAAACAGTTTTCTCATGAAAACTGTAACTTTCCTGCTTTATGATATAATTCTTTAAATCTCCCCTTGTTTCTTCACCTGATGGGAACAAGATCCTACTTTGCTTGACTAAGAATTTCCATAATCCACACAAATTACTCACTAGATATTAAGAATTCAAATATTGAAAAAAAAAACTCAAATACTAAACATGAAGGCAAATAAAAATACCCACTATGATTTAAGCATTAGAAACATTACATCAAATTGGAACACAGAGTTCACCTAATGACTTCTGGTAGAATTTACCACACTTGCATATATTCTCTTCCATCCACTGTACATACCAATATATTCTTCCCTAATGTTCCTTTTCTCAATTACAGTCACTATTTATTTATATTAAGATGTTTAAACATGTTCCATGGCTGAGCTAACAACCTTACTTTCTTACACAGCTTTGTTTCTGTTTTAAAAGCTATCTTGCTTTTTAATTTTGTTTTCTATGAACTTATCCAAATTTATCTTCAAAATTTCCCATCTATCTCCTTTAAACAGTTCCTACAAGATTCCTGGCCAGTAGTTGGATGCTATGAAAATTAGCACAGCAGAAGTTCTATGCCTGCACATGGACCCTTGGTTAACGATATAGGTCTCACCACAGGGCATTAAGCCTGGGCTGTTTCACTGGGTGACTCCCATGTCCATATATTTTGTTTTCTTCTTAGGTAGGTCAAACTACCCAAATATTCTAATCATTTGCCTGAACAACACTAAAATCTGAGAGGAAAACAAAGGTTAAGTATTAGGGATCTCGGCTCGGCGCCTGTAGCTCAATCGGCTAAGGCGCCAGCCACGTACACCTAAGGTGACAGGTTCGAATCCCCAGCCCGGCGGGCCCACCAAACAACAATGATGGCTGCAACCAAAAAATGGCCAGGCGTTGTGGCGGGCACCTGTGGTCCCAGCTACTTGGGAGGTGGAGGCAGGAGACTCGCTTGAGCCCAGGAGTTGGAGGTTGCTATGAGCTGTGATTCCATGGCACTCTACCCAGGGGGATAGCTTGAGGCTCCGTCTCAAAAAAAAAAAAAAAGATATATCCTTCTTGTGGAGGGAGTGGGGAAGGTGGTGAAAAAGGAAAAAAACAAACAAAAAACCCAAAGAAGTCTTGTGTGACTGCTGCCTTTCCTAACTGATAGTGATCTCTCTAAACTTCCATAGAATTTTTTCCTTACCTATCATTCAGTTTCTTTACATATGTTATTCACTAACATCCTCTAAAAGACAATAAGGTCCTTGAAAGCACAGATGCCTTTATCTTTATATTCCTATTTACACATAGATGTTTAAACAACATAGGGAGATAAACCAACCTCAGCAATTTCTTTTTCTTTTTTTTTTTTTTTTTTTTTTTGAGACGGAGCCTCAAGCTATCCCCCTGGGTAGAGTGCCATGGCATCACAGCTCATAGCAACTCCTGGGCTCAAACGAGTCTCCTGCCTCTGCCTCCCAAGTAGCTGGGACCACAGGCACCCCGCCACAACACTTGGCCATTTTTTGGTTGCAGCCATCATTGTTGGTTGGCGGGCCCGGGCTGGGGATTTGAACCCGCCACCTTAGGTTTATGTGGCTGGCACCTTAGCCGATTGAGCCACAGGCGCCGAGCCAACCTCAGCAATTTCTTGATGCTCCCAAGGTCAGGTTTCCAAGATTGCCTGTTTAAAACCCTCACTTGGGGCGGTGCCTGTGGCTCAGTGGGTAAGGCGCCAGCCCCATATACCAAGGGTGACAGGTTTGAACCCGCCCGGCCAGCTAAAACAGCAGTGGCAACTGCAACAAACAAAAAAACAGCCTGGCGTTGTGGTGGGAGCCTGTAGTCCTCGCAACTCGGAGGCTGAGGCAAGAGAATCGCCCTAGCCCAAGAGCTGGAGGTTACTGTGACCTGTGATGCCACAGTACTCTACCAAGGGCAACAAAGTAAGACTCTGTCTCAAAAAAATTAAAAAAATTTAAAAAAAACCCTCACTTGTAAACCAAGTAAACACCAAGTGAACTTGTGAAATTGCTATATAACTCCCTTCCAAGACATACCAAGAATATAGTATTTTGAACCAAGAATATAGAATTTGAACCAAGCAACAGTGACTTGGATTAAAAAGTCATTTTAACAATAACCTAAAAAGAGAAAACACCAGCTGCCAGGCCCCATTACTAAGACAACAGGAAGAAGAGGGATTTTATGGGATCTTGCAAAGTAACATTCTTCATATTTATCAATATAAACAGATACCATCTGTTCCATGAAGTCTTCTTCAAATCTGCCCCCACAGCAAGATTTAACCTCTCTCTTCTTTGCATACCAAAAATATTCTATGTTTCTCTTATTGCCTTCATCGTCCAGTTTTATGTTAAACTATTTAGCCCTGTTCACCACTGCTCAGGTGTAGGCTCCTTGAGGGTAGGGACTGCATATCATTCATCTCAACATTCTATTAGTCCTTGGCATCTTATTTTTCATATAGTAGATACTTAATATCTGCACATATTGTGAAATAAATACACATGTAACACAATGCCAACAGTTATAACAATAGGACCATTTACAATGATTCCTACTGAAACCTTATTTCACCTAGATACAATATTAGATGCTCCGTGGGGGAAGGAAAGTAAAGAGGGAGACAGGAGGATACTCAGAAGAATTCTCATGATTTCCCGAAAGTATACTCACGCTTGACTGAGAAAATGAGACCAGACATAATAACTTCTCACCTGCATACAGACAACTTAGGCTGAGGACTGTCACGTCTTGTAGACGAGAAGGATTTAGAGGTTCTAGCACAGGTAGAGAAAGGGTATCCAATGCCATGGTTACGTCAATCACCAGTGAATGAAAACTAGAACATAACAGAGAAAACTAGAACTATAACAAGAAGTATATCTTAGAATGACTTGTTTCTATAAAATTATAGTTAAAGAAAATCAGTACCAGATAATTAACCAGTTATCTCTTTTTAGATTAGAACGTAAATTATATGCACCGTGGAGCACCTTACCCATTACGAACGGCAGTGGCATCTGCTACTGTTGCAGGCATGATGAAGAAGGAATTAGCTAACACTGCATCTTGGAACCGATTGATGTAGCGTAGAAAATATGGCAGGTTCAAACACACACGTAGCAGCTTTTCTGACCCACCTACATTAATGAAAAGGTACAAATTTACAAACAGGTCTCTCTGCTGTTTTATTCTCCTACATATGAAGGAAGCATACTTATTGGGCCTAGTGGCTCATGCCTGTAATCCTAGCACTTTGGGAGGCCAAGGCAGGTGGACTGCCTGAGTTCAGGAATTCAAGACCAGCCTAAGCAAGAGTGAGACCCTGTCTCTACTAAAAAACAGAAAAAATTAGCCAGGTGTTATAGCGATCGCCTATAGTCCCAGCTACTCAGGAAGCTGAGGCAAGAGGATTGCTATGAGCTGTGATGACACCATATCACTCTACCCAAGGAAACAGAGATTGTGTCTCAAAAAATATATAAATAAGAAAAAGAAAGAAAAACAATTAAAGACTCTTTGTAAGCAGAGAAACCAGCTTTCTGACAATAGCTGGGAATCTTACCAAGCTCCTGAAGACTAGCTACATTCTGAGCTATGAACACATTTTTGGTTTTGATAGCAGAAGCTTGATCTGTAGATGATTGCTCATCATTTTCTCCTTCCACCTGAAAAGAAACAGGGGGTCTATTAAGACACTATCATCTTAGCCGGGCATTGTGGTGGGCACCTGTAGTCCCAGCTACCCGGGAGGCTGAGGCAAGGGAATCACTTAAGTAAGCCCAAGAATTGGAGGTTGCTGTGAGCTACGCCGCCGTGACACTCTACCAAGGGTGACAAGACAAAATGAGACTCTGTCTCAAAGAAAAAAAAAAAAAAGACACTATCATTTGACCACTGCCCGCTGCCCTGGAGTTCAGAATCAGACCATCTGTCAAAAGTAAGCAGTAGCTCCATGGATATTCTTCAGGCTCCCCAGTTAATAAAGGGAAAATTCCTCACTAAATGTTGAAAAAAATATAGGTTAAATTTGCAAGAGGAGAAAAAAAACACATAGCTTTAAAATGTATGTACTCTATAATTAGTATAGAGTGGTCCCTTTTATGGAAAACTGTACATGTTCTTTGCTCATTTGCACTGAGAAAAGCTTTGAAGAATGGTCATTAAAATAGCACTAACTGTGCACTAAAAGGGTTGGATGAATTTTACTTACTCATTTTACATTCTTCAGTTTTTTTCTTCCATAGGCACACATATTGTTTTACATCACAAACAAATTTCTCCTTTTGTGTTATCTTCTAAACAAACCCCAGGGAGAGAAGGACATATAGCTGAAGGAACTCACCAGAGTCTGTGGACTGATAGGTTGTGACGCAACAGTTCTAGGGTTGAACACTGAGGTCAGCTGGTTCAAAAAATTCATCTGTACCTCCTTCTGCCTCAGCTCAGGGCTTACTGGTGAGGCCAGCTCTTTCTGATCTTCCACTGTAAAAGGCAAAACCAAAAAAAGTGCTGAGCAGAGTGCCACTGGAAGGAAAAAAGGGAGAACATCAACCATGAGGGCAGCCACATAATCAGGTCTGTCAAAAGAACACCCACCATCTGAAAGTGTCTTCACTGTTTGTGGCAGCTTGGCAGATTTCATCATTGCTGTAAATGTGATAATTTCAGTTCTATCTAGTCGGCTACAGCCAGTGCACAGACCCTTGATTAGGAGAATCAAGTGTTTCTGAAAAGAAAACAAATTCAAATATATCTTTCAGAAGACTCTACTCTTTTGGGAAACCTACACAGGGCCAAATTTAGGTTCATAAAAGGATCTACAATTTGAGGGAAAAACACTAAAGCAAAGATCAAAAGTTGATGGTCCTCAGACCATATCTACCTTGCAGATTTGGCTTACTGGCTCACAGTATTTTTTTAATATTCAAAGTTATGGCTAACCTTTTAAAAATGGAAGGATTCATAAACAAATCCACGTCGCTTACATTTCTCAATAATTCACAAAATCCAGCAAATACACACCTCCATTTCTCTATTGCAATAAGCAACTAGAGTCAAATAGAGATTGGCCCCTTTAGCTGGGGCCCACAACCTTCTCAACTAGCATCCTTTACTCATTTTCTGTTAACCTGCCTGGCTCCTGTGTGTATGTAAATTTGCAATTCTTGAAAAAGACTCTATAGCAGTGATTCTCAATCTTCCTAATGCCATGACCCTTTAACACAGTTCCTATGGGTTGAGAACCACTGCTCTATAGCCTATATACCCGAGGGTGGCAAACTACAGCTCCAATTCAGCCCATTATCTATTTTTGTAAATAAAGTTTACTGGAACACAACCATGTTCATTAATTTACATAGCATACAGGCTGCTTTCAGACTACAAAGACAGAATTGACTAATGCAATAGATAACATGTGGCTTGCAAATGATTTCCTATCTGGTCCACTGAAGAAAAAGTTTACTGACCTCTGCTCTATGCCACCCTCTCTCCATCAATTCCACTCGTTAGTCACGGTTTTATTTCAAAGTAAGAGCCAGGAATGGGTCCATCCCTCTCACCTGAGACACAGCACAAGCCTCATCTGGGTTCTCCAGACGCAGGAGAGAAAACTCAATTAGAACTTTACAGGCTGCTGCCACCGACTGAAGTTGATTCCTGGGAACTGAGGAAGTAATAAACTTTAATCTCCAACTGCTCAGCCTCACAGGCAATCAAGCAAGCAAAAGGAGCATTGTGCTCTATGTCCAACATTCCTAATCTCATTCTATGATAATTATTCAGAATCAAAAACCCCAGGGGGCAAACAAAGGTATTTGGGCACTGATAATGCTAAACTGTATATAGATCAATTTATTTTGAATTTACTGGAAATTAAGATAACTATAATAAAATTATATAGTTTATCACACCTAAGTGCCAAGCACTGCAAATGTATTAACTCATTTAATCCTTCAACTACTTCAATGAAGCAGATATTATTATTAAACCCTCTCCCTATTTTTAATAAATGAGCAAATGAAAGCACAGCGAAATTAAATGACTTGCCTAAAGTGAGAGTTAAGATTCAGATCCAGGGCTCGTGGCCCTTAGCACAGTGGTTATAGCGCCAGCCACATACACCGAAGCTGGCAGGTTCGAACCTGGCCTAGGCCAGCTAACCAACAATGACAACTGCAACAAAAAGATAGCCAGGCGTTGTGGCAGGCACCTGTAGTCCCAGCTAATTGGGAGGCTGAGGCAAGAGAGTCACTTAAGCCCAAGAGTTTTTTTTTTTTTTTTTTTGAGACAGAGCCTTAAGCTATTCCCCTGGGTAGAGTGCCGTGGCATCACAGCTCACAGCAACCTCCAGCTCCTGGGCTCAAGTGAGTCTCCTGCCTCTGCCTCCCAAGTAGCTGGGACCACAGGCGCCTGCCTCAATACCTGCTATTTTTTTTTTTTTTTTTTGGTTGCAGCTATCATTGTTGTGTGGCGGGCTGGGCTGGATTCGAACCCACCACCTTAGGTGTATGTGGCTGGCCCCTTAGCCACTTGAGCCACAGGCACCAAGCCAAGCCCAAGAGTTTAAGGTTGCTGTGAGCAGTGATGCCATAGCACTCTACCAGGGGTGACAGCTTGAGACTCTGTCTCAAAAAAATAAAAAATAAAAAAAAATTCAAATCCAGGCAGTCTGCCTTTAGAGGTCATGCTTTTAAGACTCTAGACTACCCTACTTCTTCTTTCCCAGATTCTAAAATGACTTTTTACAAAGGGACTTCCTACACAAAGTTTCTTCAAGCTAAAAGTAATTCTTTTAGCCAGTGCCTCTAATAAATAGTACTGGATAGTGAAAGATTAGTTAGCAACTCTATAGTTTCTTTTTCAATTCAGTTGTTTAGCAAACTATTCAAGTAAACAAGCAATCAGAATTCTTCAAAACTACGTGAGTATTTAAAACAACTGAAAATGTAAAAATTCAGAAATAATGTAAAATAGAGCTGAATCACTTTTTAGGCCAAAAAAATGAAGAAAATGGCAAACTGAAGTAAAAATCAACTTCATATGTCAGAGAACACAAAAGAAGAATTCACGTTCTCCCTCAAACCAAGTAAGCAACAGAGCTTTAGTTAGTGGCCACTAACTCCAGAGGTTACTATCTATCTCCTCCCACCCCCAAGAAATTAACACACTAGTAATTACATGTATGAATTCAATAAAATGCTTTTGATCAAGACGGGAGGAGAGGGGGACAATGGTTATGAAGCAGTTGTCTAATTAGGCCCAGTAGTTTTTAAATTCCACTTGGTTGATCTAGATAAGGGATCCTTGAGAGCCTCATCCTAGCTGACAGCTGTCTCCATTCCTGAGTGAGCAACTTAGGAGTGCTAAAACATAGACTTCATTAACAACTTGTTCAGATGCTCTAACAAGAGGATAAACAATCTCCCTATTCACAAGCCTTCAAAAGGGAGTGACAAGAGTGGAATACTTACTGAGGCTGCAAACTGTTGTAATATAGTGTGTGGAAAGTGCAACAAAAGATGAGTAGAATGGCTCATACTGCTTCTCATGGTGCAGGATTTCTGACTCACTGCCAAAAAAAAAAAAAAAAATCAGATTTACTTAGTGTTTACTATGTGCCAGACAGCCTTTTATGAACATTACCTTATTTAATACTTTTAGCAACCCTACTTGGTGCCCCTATATTCAAGATTGGTAAAGTAAAGCTTAGAGAATTAAAATGAAATATCTTGTTCAAGGTTATCAGGCTTAATAAGAAGCAGAAGCTAACGAACAGAAAATAATTTCAACTCACTTGGAACTGCAACTAAAAACATAGTGGGATACCAATTTGTTCTATTTTACTGATTGGCAAAAACAAAAGCTAACAATGCCTTCATTATCGATGGCCAAAAGGGAGTACACCAGAGCACTCAAAAAATACTATAGTGGGAATACAGATTAACATAACCCATTCTGAAGAACCAAACAAGGCAAACCCGTAAGTAACTTAAAAAGAATCAGCAACTCAAGGTAAGCAATCATGTAATCTTTGCTAAACCCAAAATTCACCGCGTTCCAGTCGTATCCCCACTCTACCTAAAGCTAGATCACAGCAGTGATTTTTTTTTCTTTAACTGCATCCCTTATCTTTAGCTGAGAAAATGCATTCTTTCAAAAAAATCTGCTGGGCAAGGTGGCTAATGCCTATAATCCTAGCACTCTGGGAGGCCAAGACGGGTGGATTATCTGAGCTCATAGGTTGGAGACCAGCCTAAGCTTAAACAAGACATCATCTCTTAAAAAAAAAAAAAAAAAAGTAGCCGGGTGTTGTGGTAGGTACCTGTAATCCCAGTCACTTGGGAGGCTGAGGCAAGAGAATCATTAAACCCAAGTTTGAGGTTGCTGTAAGCTGTGATGCTTCAACACTCTACCAGGGGTGACAAAGTGAGACTGTGTCTGTGTCTCAAAAAAAAAAAAAAATCTGGAACCCAGCTAGGTCTAAAGGCTGGATACATTTAAGTCATTCTATCAGATCAGATACTAATCCATAAGTGATGAAACAGGAAGGCAAAGAAAAGACTACAATGTATCTTATTAAATGAAAAGAGCAGAGATGTGGCTAGTTTCCTTAGTGAGTTAATTCCCCCTCAAGAAGTATCAGTCTGGGAAGAGAAATGTAAACAATGAGGACTCCATTCATTTCCAGCAATACTATTCCCTTGCCAAATGAACAGGAGAGCCAAAGACAAGTCAATGTTTGGAAGGTGTCAATGTCAGTGATGAGTCACCTCAAACAACATTTAAGACTCTGGCACTGCAAGCACTTTGCTGTTTGGAGATTTATCAAGGATAAATGGGTACATACTGAAGATCAGTCCCTTATCTTAGAATTAACACCTTCACTAAAAAAAAAAATTTACAGAGCACCTATCATGTGTAATGATCTTCCTCTCCACTAAGGATCACTTTTCCCTACTTAACAAGATGATAAAAGGAGGAAACAAAACCTTTAAACACCAAGCAGCACTCAAAAGGTCCGGGTAACCAACATAGTTGTAAGGCTCAGAATATTCAGCAGAAAATTACCTAAATCTCCTTGTTTCTACCTCATATACTTAGTTTTTCCTTCACTTCCATCCTCATGCTTTCTTATACATTGTTCTAAATTTTTTCCATTCACTAAAAAAAAAAAAATTTTTTTTGAGACAGTCTGCCTCTGTAATTGGATGGATTTTACTGAATTACCTTATCTAATTTATTTCAAAAGTTCAGAGCTACATGCCACCCCACTTTCAGCTAAACAGGTTTACCAAATCTAACAAAAAAAGTGTCGTCCCCCGCCAAGAATGAACTTATTGTGTTGCTTTCATTCTCATTCTGATCATGAAATATATCCAAAATATAGAAATAGATTCATCTAATTGCCTGGTTCAATGTAACTTGATTGTGATTTAATGAACTTGATTTCCTCCTCTAAAAATATACAACAGCCTTTTTCCAACAAAGAAACAAGAATGAACTTGGGGAGGTGAAGCAGACTTGGCTCCACTTACAATCTGATTAGGTCAACTGTGGATAAACCTGGGAAAAGATAGTTTTATAAAGACTTGAAGGGGGCAAAAGAGAAGCAATGGACATTGTCACATCTCTTGATTTTAGAGAACAGTGTGCATAAGTGAGCTAAACGGGATGTAGGGCCATAATTCCTCACCCCACCCTTACTCTCCAAGATACTAGTAAAAGACATCAAGGTACCAGAGGATGCTAAAAAATAAAAAAAATGAAACAAAGGGCAAAAAGTTAGGTAGGAAAGGGAAGAATGAAGAAATTAAAGGCAAATATTACACAGAGGAAGAAAAATAAGGAGACTAAAAGGTGAAAGTATGTCTTTGCTCTAACTAGTCAAGATATCTTCCTGAAATAGCTGCTGCTTCTAAGAAACTTTTCAACAACAGCATCACTGAGCTTGAAACACTGCTGATAGACATAGAATCTGAAGCTTTTATATTCCACGCTAAATAAATGTGATGCAGAGTACAAAGGCAAACAGCAGCTAAGCAGCCAGGTCAGAGAATCCAATGTGATGTGTAAGTGAAAAAAGAACTGGCAGGGTCTGGAAATATCTAGGTTTTTTCAGGAAGAAATGGAAATCTGATGGGGGAATATAATAAAAGACTAAGGATTCACTTTCCTTCTCCCTCTTAGAGAACATACTATTAAACAGTAGAAACTCCACCAGCCTCTCTCCCCTCATCAGATTCATGAACTCCCAGGTATATAGAATCCATTACACTTATTCATACATGTGCAAAGTCATCTGCGTTAACCAAAGAGCTGAAAACTTTTTCAAATACTTCCCTCCCTCATGCTCCTGGCAAACCTGTGGTGAGTGTGACACGAACATATGGAAACATTAATGAACTAATCTCACAATTATACTCTATCTTTTGGTGATGAGCTTCTCCCCACCCCCACACCCCTGGTAGATCAATTTTTATGTCTGGCAGCAAATAAATTTAAAAAATCACAGTATTCATGTATCCCTTTCTCCTTTTTAAGATTTTTAGGATGCGACTGTGCATTATCTAATGGAAATGTTTAACAGCCTCTCCCCACTTCCCAAGTAGGTCTCTTTGCCCTAAATTCTATCAAATATCTAAGAGTAGAGACTCTTAAAGAGGCCAGGTCCAGCCAGGAAGGACTACAATTGGGGAAGGGGCATGTGTATTTTTTTATGTACAAAGAGTCAACCAACTTGTTCAATGACCATGCTCACCAGTATATCTTTCACAGAGTTAAGAAAGGAATTCTCATTACCTTAACATGGAAAGCTACATTCCACAATTATACTAATTAATCCCAAATACGTATGTGCTCCATTGAACTAGTTCTAGTTCCATTTCTGGCCTGGGAAAATAATCGTGTTAAAAAGATTTTCTTTAAACTATGTATTAAATTATAGCATTAAAGAGATTTTGTGGTCTCTACTACTAAAAGATACGCTAGCACTAGAAGCAATAGAAATGAAAATGAACTCCCTTTTAAATAAACTCAGATCTCTTTTTCTTTAAAAAAAAAAAAAAATCACATGACAGGCCAGGCATAGTGACTCACAGATATAATCCTAGCACTCTGGGAGGCTGAGGAAGTAATCTATTACTTAAGCTCAGGAGTTTGAGACCAGCCTGAGCAAGAGTGAGACCCCATCTCTACTAAAAATAGAAAAACTAGCTGGGTGTTGTGGCAACTGCCTGCAGTTCCAGCTACTCAGGAGGCTAAAGCAGGAGGATTACTTGAACCCAGGAGTCTGAGGTTGCTGTGAATTAGGCTGATGCCACTGTACTCTAGCCTGGGCATCACAGTGAGATTCTATCTTTTAAAAAAAAAAAAGAATGACTTTTGAGAGTCCACTCCCTAATTTATCCAGGCTGATCTATTCCTCCTTCATTTCAGAGTTTGGTTACAAAGTCAAACTTAATAGGCTCCAGACGTAAGAATTTATTATCTGCCTTTTCTTTAAAAAGTCAGTTCAAACTATAAAAGTAGGGAAGGATAGAGATAGAATGTGTACTGGGGAGTCTCCTAGAGTATATGTTATCAATCCCAACAGTCAAAAGAGAGGAATTCAATGGATGAATAGACTGCCAGACAGGAAATAAGAGCTGGCATGATGGAGCCAGGACATCAAAAAGGGAATCAGAAAGTAAGACTGCAATAGAAAAATAGACAGTCCTTGGAGACAGGAAGAAAAACATAGCAGGCATAATTTAAAAAAGAATCATTGCTCAGTGGTTAGGGCGCAGGCCACATGCACCAGGGCTAGTGGGTTCAAACCTGGCCCCAGGCTGCTAAACAACAACAACAACATCAAAATTAGCCGGGCATTGTGGCGGGTGCCTGAAGTCCCAGCTTCTTGGGAGGCTGAGTCAAGAGAATCACTTAAGCCCAAGAGTTTGAGGTTGCTGTGAGCTGTGACACCACAGCACTCTACCGAGAGTGACATAGTAAGACTATTTCAAAAAAAAAGAATCAAGGGAACTGCAGAGGTTGGGAGTGACAACCATAGAAGTAAAGTAGCAGTACAGGTATTTAAATCTTTGGTTAACTAGAAAACAAAGCCCACCTCATCATCTATATAGTGCTACTTTTATCTGGCATTGTATTCTGTGGCCAGAACTCAACATGCAAGAAAGACTTCTACAATTCTGAGATTTTTATTTCATTTTTTGGAACACCAAATAAATAAAACTTTTGAGAAACAAAATACTGATAGGAGGGTATGACTTGTATACTCTAAGCTAGGGGTTGGCAAACGATGGCCTACAGGACAAATCATTTTCTATACGGCTCAAAGCTAAGAATGGTTTTTAAATTTTTTATGGTTAAAAAAAAAATCAAAAGAATATTTTGTGGCATCTAAATATGACATAAAGGGCAATGCCTGTGGCTCAGTGAGTAGGGCACTGGCCTCATATACTGAGGGTGGCGGGTTCAAACTCAGCCCCCGCCAAACTGCAACAACAACAACAAAAATAGCCGGGCATTGTGACGGGCACTTGTAGTCCCAGCTACTTGGGCGGCTGAGGCAAGAGAATTGCCTAAGCCCAGAAAGGAGCTAGAGCTTGCTGTGAGCTGTGATGCCACAGCACTCTACCCAGGGTGACAAAGGGAGACTCTTGTCTCTAAAAAATAAAATAAAATAAATAAGTATCACATAAAAGTCAAACTTCATTGAACATAGGTAAGATTTCGAACACAGCCACATCTATTCACTTATCTACTATGTATGGCTACTTTCACACTACAATGGCAGGGTTAAGCAGTCCACAGAGACCACAAGCCCCACTATTATTTTTATCTAGCCCTTTATTGGACGTTTCTTACCCCAGCTCTACACCAAACTGAACATGTTGCATTTAGCTCTTTGTTCTCACCGTAAGGAACTTGGAAGCCAGACATTTCTCCTGGAAATTCTTTTTTTTTTTTTTTTTGAAGACAGAGCCTCAAGCTATCCCCCTGGGTAGAGTGCCGTGGCATCACAGCTCATAGCAACCTCCAACTCCTGGGCTCAAGCGAGTCTCCTGCCTCCACCTTCCAAGTAGCTGGGACCACAGGCGCCCATCACAACGCCTGGCCATTTTTTGGTTGCAGCCATCATTGTTGTTTGGAATGCACAGGCTGTGTTTGAATCTGCCACCTTAGGTGTACGTGGCTGGCGCCTTAGCTGATTGAGCCACAGGTGCCGAGCCGATATAATCTTAATACTGTTAAACAATGTGCATATGTGTGTTTCTGTGTAATGCACATATCGACTGTATTTCCAAGGACTATGAATGATTTATATTTGTTTCATCATATTCTATATTTGTATGTTGTCTATAATGAATATTATTTTCAAAATCAGTCAGAATGAACATCATTTGTAAAGCAGTATCTGCAGTAAAGCAATATACACACAGTTTTTTATTCTCTTTACAGAAAGACACCTTGAATATTTCCTCCAATGGTAAAAATTATTGGCAAGAATGGTTTAAAGTCTGCAGACGTAACTACAGACTCTTTAAAACGCTTCCCACTGTTATGTGATCCAGGACAATGTAACAGGTGAAACTGGCGTAGCAGGATCCTTTGTGATGGTGCTCACTACAGCTTTTGAGACAGAGGTGGAGATACACTTGTCTCACCTCAAATTTTGTTCTTAAGTAAGCAGATATAGGCAAAGATGCCATGGAAGGTTCATGTGTCTGTGAATAAACAGAGGCTGAGGTGACAGCACATGGCTCCACGTGGCTCAGACGTGACAGTTAATCTCCAATAAAGATTAACATGATAAAACAGATGTAGCTAGAAATTTTAGAAATAAGAGTTTTAAAGGGAATATTTAAATTTCCCTGGGAAAAGCAGAGTACTAAATAAGTCTGTGTTGAAAAGGTCAATGGCTTTCTTTTTTTCCTCCATGTAGGAGATGCCTTCTATTTCTCAGTCATTTGAGGCACAGTTATTTCTTTTGTTAGTCTAAGGAAAATGATTATTTCTCTCTCTCTCCTTTTCTTTTTGTTTTCTTTTTAAAAACTATCTCTGTGAAGGTCATTCCTTATTTCTAATATAACATTTATTATACATCTCAACCTTTACCTTCCTACCTGCTTTGCAAGGCAAGATAGTGAGTAAATATACATACACACATTTACACATGTATATGTGTGTGTGTGTATATAATAGTGTTTCCCTGAAAATAAGACCTACCCAAAAAATAAGCCCTAGCTGGATTTCTATGCATTTGCTAAATATAAGCCCTACCCCGATAATAAGACCTAGTGATGGGCGTGGCTATGCAGGGTATCTGCATAGCCATGCCATCCATTTCGGCACAGACTGTGCTGCTTGAGAAAAAATAAATATAAGACAGTGTCTTATTTTGGGGGGAAACGCGATAGCTAGAGAGAAAGACAGGAGAGAATCAGACAGAGAGAGAGAGAAAATGTTGATCCTACCCAGGTAGACTATCTATGTCATATGCAGGCCAGTCTGGACCCACTGGTAGGTACAGGGCTGGCCTCTGAGTGCTCATCCACGGATACTGTCTTTCTTCCTGCCCATAACTGCTCTGTTTCCTGGGAGGGTGGTGACATCTTCTGTGGGACCAGCATAAATGATGTCCCTTAGCTTATAGCTAGCACAGCAGAAATAGTTCAAGACGTTTATATATTGGTGCGAAAAGATCGTAAAAGAACTAATATGATCTAGAGAATTACTACATGAGCTACTTTGCCCAGAACACCAAAATAAGGCAAAAGGGTAAAGCTTAAGGGCTTGCTTATAAAATGAACATTGTGGCACAATTTATTTGAATAATTAGAGCCCTTCTATTAGCTACTTGCTCAACTTGGCTTCCCAAAGAATTAAAACAAGTACAGGCTTTGTGCAAGCACGTTGGTTATCTCTAGAAGGACGGAGAACCCGTTCAGTAATAAGTAGATGTGCCCGTATATTCTAAGGAGATTGATCTTGTAAGCACATCAGATGAACTTCGGGCATAAGTGCGCACTTAGTATATTTCTGCATTTCTCTTTGAATTCTAAGCTGGTGTCCCCAGAGAATAGCAAGATAAGACACAGTCTATGTGTTGGCCAGAGCTCCTGTTTAGATATTGTTTTCACATAATTCAGGAGATGACATTTTAATGGACTCACTAATTTCAACATTTGGCTATCATAACCTATTTTATTCAGTATGAAAATGGATGATATCAGAATAATGCCTTTTTCCTTCCCAAGTTAAATCGCTTTATTTACAGTATTTTTATTCATAAGTAGAAGGAAAGACAAACAACCGAAAGATGGTTTGTTATATGTCCATAGAATTTTCCTCTGGAACTAAAAAAAATATTCTACATATGCTAGGAAACACAAAATGGTAAATGAATGGCAAAATATAAAAGTATTTTATCCTAAAATACCCCCTAAATCCTATATTTGGAAATAACAGATTAAATCTAACATTTAAGGCTCCTACACTAACAAAACCCCTGGGTTTCTAACCTTTCAGAGTCGTCAGCACTTCCCTCGATCAACCATAAAAGTCCAAAGGAAACCACAGTCCAGCCTCAGTTTCCATAGAAACATACAATTTTACAAGAAGCATGTACTCCGTGGTGGTGTCCTTCCATGGTGTACCATGCACGCTGGTATTTGTGAATGTATTCTAAAATGACCCGAATTACTTCAAGGGCACACATTTCAAAGTGTATGAAATGTCAGCGTAATTCCTGGTAAGTCTGAGCAAAGTTCAGTACAATTCACAGTAAACACCATGAACACTACATCGAGGCTGCTATTTCTGACTTCCTTATAAATATATAAACAGGATTGATAAATTCAGCTGTTTTAAATGGTGCGCAATAGCCATTTGGTATAAAATCATCTCCTTCGTTTTGACTTAACAAACAAACAAAATCAACTTTGAGCTAACCTGCATTTTTTTAAAAAGCCACTTAGTTAGAATTAGATGCTATCATACTCAATGTATAATTTTAAAAAGAGACTTTTAGATTATAGTTTACCTTATTCTTTTTTCAAAGAGCATTTTCGAAAGCCTGGATTCTTTAATCCTGCAAATACTGTTAGTATAAGAGGGATATTTTTGACATAATATCATATTATGCCCTAACATAATTCATTTTCAAGAATTCTAATGGCACTCTACAACCCCTGAGAAATAGGAAACTTCCATGTGTTACTGATAGAAAAATCCTATTTGCTTTATGTTGTCAGTGGAACTATATCTGGATTGACATTAAGCTAATGTTTTAGAGCATATCCTGGGCCAAAAACAACTTGATAGGACAACACCTCACTCAAAGCCCCATCTTCCAGATAAGCAGCAGGAACCCAGATGCAGGGGAACAGTATTCAGCCTGAATGCATGCCACATATGACTGACGAGCCTGAGGTCACCACTTCAAATGAATAAAACAAAGGAAGAATGACCCCTTCTTGACTCATTAGCTGACACAGCACCTTGTCCACACTTCAAAGGAATTTTGGAACTTTTTTTCTGGAATGGCCATGAGAGCTGTCAGGACTCTTGATGTCCTGAGTGTCATCAAAATGTATACATTTCAGTATTTCCTTTACTCCCAAAAAAAAGGTCCCTGGGGGCAGGTCAGGGGAGCAGGGAGGGTGTTGCACTACGATAATTTTACTGGCTGCCACCCCCATAGATAGCGCTGTGCAGCTTGGTGCATTGTAGTGATGGAAGAGCCACGAGTGGTTGGCAAAAGTTCAGATTGTTTTTGCTTAACTTTTTCACACAGCCTTTTCAGCACTTGCAAATACTAACCTTGGTTAACTGTTTGATCGGTATGCATTCATGATGAACAATTCCTCTGATATTGAAGAATGTTAGCAACATCGTTTTGAGTCTTGATTTGGACTGAGGAATGTTTTTGATTGTGGAGAATTTTCTAATGCCCATTGTGCACTTTGAAACATTGTTTTAGGGTTGTATTTGTAACCCATGTTTCATCCCACGTGACAATATGGCCCCAAACATCATCTTGCCTCCCCAAAAGATCTTGGCTCACTTAAATTCTCCTTGGCTTTTCTTCATCAGTGAGCTCCTTTGGGACCATTATTGCACACATATTTCTCCAAAATTTTCAGTTAAGCTTTTCCTCTTTAGTGATGTCTGCTTTGCTTCCTGCAGTCAGCCCATGATTTTGATGCACAATTCAACATCAATATTTCAACATTTTGAAATATTTTCATCAGTTCTGCTTGTTACTGGCTGCCCTGACCTCTCCTCTTCAGTGATGCTTTCTCTTCCCTCAAAAAAACATGTTTTATCCATGTTTAATCCATGTACATACTTCCATTTTCTTCATGGCATCATTTCCATAACATTGGACTAACATGTCCCTGATTTCACTTCTACTCTTGCCAAGTATAACAACAAATCTGATGTTTGTTCGTTGCTCTAATTCGAGCTCTGACATTCTCCCAATGGCACACAAAAACACACAACAACAATAATGAACACCACTCAGCAAGACACTGGCAAACATGGACATGAGCAAAGCTGTGAGACGCTGATATACCAGGGTTATAATCTCCTTCCCACTTGTTTGTACAGTGCTGCCAACATACGTGCCGGTGGCAAGTTTGAGAACTTAATTGTCAGACCTGTAAGACAATACTACCCCGTACCTTGCTGGAAACAGAGAATGATTTAAAGAGGCAAGATGTGGATTTGATTCTTAATTTCTTTTTTCTTGAGCCTCAAATATACATCACAAACATACATACAAAATACATAAGAATTTAGATGATAAAGGTCATTAGATTTCAGAAGAAGCCCGCTGGTTGTTATTAATGATTATCTGTGGTATTTGCACTTATGTGTCCTATACATAACATTTACAATATTAAGAGAACTAAAACAAAGACAGTAAAACTTCACAGGACTAAATTACACTAATGAATTTTACTTCCAAGGCCAAAGTGCAGTAACCGACCGTTTATGGGTGAATTACGCCTTATATAAAAGCAGCAATATGTAGGGTTTGAGGCTGGGACACAGACAAAAAGGATCTCGATAACTCCATGATTTGGTTGTCCCTCTGGATCATGAACATTTTTTGGCCTAGTTATAGAAATATGCACACATACCCCGATCTAACACTTCTTCTTCCCGCCTTGGTGGCTGCAGTAGAGGACTCTTATCTCTGTGCTCTGTTTCTGTAAAAGATAAAAGAGGCCGAGTGTAAACTTCCAGTATATATTATACCCTTTGGTTTATTGGAAATATACCATCCATATAAAAATATTATTCAGGGTCTTGTGCTTGTTACAGTATTTATTTTTTTACTGCAATTGTATGCCCCTGGTCTTTATGGGTTTGTTACAGTATTAAGAACTTACATGGTCTAATTCACATAATGCTCCAATTCATAAGCCCCCCCCACCCCCCCAGCATTACCACCAATTAATTACCAGACTTCTGACTTAATAACTAGGTCAACTATTTTTTTAGTCATATATAAATGATATTGAATTTTAAAAATGTATTAACAGAAGTATTCTTTTTTAAAAAAAATTAAATGTAGTGATATTTTAAGAAAATTTTGAGGCATATTCTATAAATATATTGGAATATTAATAAATGACCTGATTGCTATGCTAACTTCTCTCACAAAGTGTCCACCAGAAAGAAAGAAGACTCTGCTGTGGCATTTCAAGATTGAATTTGGAAGGCTGGGCGTGGTGGCTCACACCTGTAATTCTAGCACTGTAGGAGGCTGAGGCTGCTGGGTTGCATGAGCTCACTAGTTTGAGATCAGCCTAAGCCAGAGCCAGACTCCACCTCTAAAAATAGCCAGGTGTTGTGGCAGGAACCTGTAGTCTCAGCTACTTGGGAGGCTGAGGCATGAGAATTTCGTGAGCCCAGTAGTTTGAGGTTGAGCTGTGACACCAGTGCACTCTACCGGAGGCAGCAAAACGAGACTCTGTCTCCAAAAAAAAAAACCAAACAAATGAAAGAGAGATTGCATTTGCAAACTCAATAAAGTCTCATGCCATAAAACAGGGTGTGGGCTTTACCATTATATATGAAAGAAATGGAAGTCAATATGACCATTTTGCTGCTGAACAGTAAGTTAAAGAACAATTCTGAGAGTAAGATTTTTAAAAATGCCAAGACTAGTAATGCCTCACAAATCAAAAATTGTTCCTTGCTTAAAGAAGCCTATTAGGCAGATAATTTCGGGTATGGCTGGAGATGACAACCATTTTTATTGGCAAATTGTAGTGTGTTCTTTAGAACACAGCACATATACTTCATAAGTTGTGTAAGTGATTACTGGGTATGGGAGGAATGAGATGGGGATATGACGAAACAGGAATTCAATGAAGGAAGTTCTACATTTATGGGCTTGGTCCCAAAACTAATCTGTTTCATGGCTGAGATTTTTCTCCTCCACTGTTTTGATGGGGATGTGTTAGGGAGGAGAGACAGGATAGAGAGAGAGAGAAAAGAGGCAGTCGGGAAGTGTGTGCACCTGTGTTTCTCTGAGATAAGACGGGGATAATGGTGACTTTGAGTATCAGTTTTATAGCCAAGAGAATACAAAACCCAGAGTCCCTGGTTACAGTCTCCTCAATGCTGCATCACCTTCATGGTGCCCGTGCATCATCACCATGTCCGGCTTCACGGGAATGGGGACGTTGGCCTCTGCAGGGATGGTTCCGAACGTGTCTGGGGCTACGTTCTGTGTGCAGGTCATGAAGGAAACGGCTCGCTGGGCCTCCATGTAATACATGATATACAAGTTGCACATTTCATCGCTGGACGTGCCGCTACAGGCAAAGAAACAACACAGTGCAACACGTCAGCTACTCACAGAAAACACACTCTCAATGCAAGAAAACCCCACCAGTCTGCCAGCAGGGGATTCAAAGGTGAAAATGTTGTACATTTATTTTATAGCTTTCATGAAAACCTATCACAGTTTTCAACATCAAAAGGCACATTATTAAAGGCGTATTTCCACTTAGCCGTGGAGTATCAGTTCAGCCGCTCCATGAATATCACCAAATAACACAGAATAAAAATGGGTACTGAAGTCACTGACAGACACAGCACTTTCTTTTCTCTCCTAAATCCTTTTATTCTGTAGTTCCAGTTGCTAAGAAAATCTTAATTATTTACTTAACAATGGGTACATTTAGAACATTTCAACAGAACTATGTTGACAAGCCTTTGAAATGGCTTTTCCTCCCAACACCAAGAATCTTGAACCTTATTTTTGGTTAATTGCCTCCTTCTTTATGGGCGGATGAATCTAGAACCACGAGTCTGCCCCGAGACCTCCTGGGTGGTGCATCCCTGCTATCTGACTTGGAAACTGAGCTTTTATACCAGGGATGAAAAAAATGCCTCAGGAATGATTCAAACTGAAGTCAGCGCTCAACCTTCAGATCCGACTGGAGTAAGGCTACACAGTTGAACGACTCAGCGTTAAAAATAGATTTCAAAACAGTGGAATGGACATAGCCAAGAAAAAGTTCCAAATAACAGAGATAAAGTCAAATGGTTTACAAAACAGGCTTGCTTTCTTCTCAGTTTGTAGGGGTTACTATTATTAGGAAGGGGCTGTCTAAGTGCACTTTCACGAAACTTTTTATAGCAAAGTACTTTGGGCAAAGGAACATTTCCATTTTGGTGTTAGTTGTGATGATTTTTAGCAAGCCTACAGGACTAAGGGCCGAGCTGTGAGGCGGGTTATTTGCGGCACAGAAAACATCAGTGTTGACTTCTGATGCAGCCTCGCTCCCTCTCCATAGCAACGGCAATGACGTCAGCAAGGGGAGGAAAAAATAAAGTCTTTTCCAAACAGGGATTCGATTTCTCTAAGCAGTGAAAATGTAGAGCCCCTGAGAGACCCCAGGACAAGCCCCAGCCATGGAGCCCTGTTGGTGCTTTAGAGACCATGTGGCTTCTCAGTCTTGGAATCGGATACCTGTCAGCGTAATTGCCTCCCCCGTGACATAGAATCAAATAGTCAAGTGCAAACCCAAACACACACCTGCTCAGCACACACACACGCAGGGTGTCAAGCACCACTGCTAAGAATTACGTCTGAACACCCTGGACGTTGCCCAGAAAATTCTGTGCTATGATAGGAATGGCAGCTGCAAAAATGCGCCAGAGCCGCCCCCGTTTCATCCGTCGCCTCCCTCTGCAGGCACAGAAAGTGTGTGGACCAAGAGAGCAAGGAGGGAGAAGGTGGTTAGGCATGGCCTTGGCTTGGAAAAAACCTCGGTATCATCTTGCAGAGAGGGAAAGCAAAATTATTATTAAAGCATATCTAATGAAAGGACAAATGTTTAAAAATTCATATAGTAATTCATGAGACTTGCAACTTATCAATGAACGGTTCCTTCCATCGTTTACCTGCTTGGGAAGATCGGCACCCATGTTTTCACTGGGGAAGTTTTACCCGCCCACACCACAGCATAGCTGGTGTCATCAGTACGTCTAGACAGATCTATGATCTGTGTATATTCTGTCTACACATCTTTACATCCACACATCTCTTTATGTGAAAAGAAAAATGAGGCAGGGGTTTGAGAAGCCACTGATACCACAAGTTTCAAAATAACTTAAATAGAACATTTTGTTAATATACATTCCTTTAAATATAATTTAGGGGTTTCTAAACTTGTTACATTTATATTCAGAGGAATTGATTTCATATGCACTTGAAAATAAAAAGAGTTCATTTCAAACAAGTAAAACATAATCCATCTCGGAATAAGGAACTAAACTGAGAGATGTGTACAAAGGGGAATAACCACAAATGCACAGATCAGGACAGGAATTCACTCTCAGTAATTACTTCATTGCCAGGAAATTTGCTGGCAAACTGTCCGTCAGTGACAGTTAAAAATCTGTGGACAGTAGGGCGGTGCCTGTGGCTCAAAGGGGGAGGGTGCCAGCTCCATATGCTGGAGGTGGCGGGTTCAAACCCAGCCCCAGCCAAAAACTGCAAAAACAAAAACGAAAACAAAAACTGTGGACAGTCATAACAGGGAAGGCTATGAAATAATGAGGTGGCGTGAATTTGGAATGATTTTTATGCTCATACTGGATACAAAGGCAGTGTATATTATTTTAGAAATAGTGTGTAGCTGGGTCTGAGGCCACATGTTCACAAAATGCACACATTTAGTAAAGCAAATTATACGGAATCTTTAACTTTCAAAATAACATAACTCCTTGTCCTTCATAATTCATGATCAAGCTTTATTAGTGATTTTGAGAAAATAAATAAAAATATAAAAGCTAATGTTGCAAATTATGTCTTCAAAAGTGACTTATCTTGCCATGGATGTTCAGTTAGCTTCTGTGAAAAACTATACATAAATGTGTAAAATTATACCCACGTATACACAGCCTCGCCTATAAATACACACAGTAAGTAATTCAATTAGACTCTATAGTGTGTGTTAATTTTATATAGACACGAATATGTCCATCTTTAAACACGTAACATTTTCTGAGACATTCTAATCAGCTCACCAATATAGTTCAGTTGGGGTCCCAATTCTTTGATACAAAATTGAGTTGGTCAAATACTTTAGGAACCTTTACTATCACAGAGAAAATTTCACTGAAAGAGCAGAATAAAAAGAAACGACCCGTGCTTTATTTGTTCCGTCTATAATTGGTCTTGTAGTCAAGGTAACTCTGAGCTCCTAACAGAGAAACTATCTCATGCTAAAAATGGGAGGATTCAGATCGTGTTGAGTATCAGCATCACAGTTGGTCTATTTTATTCCCCAATCATTCATTTTTCCTTCACTCAAAAATAAAATATCTCACGTTAAAGCAGACAACTGCTCTCTCTATTCCTAAGGGAGTATTTTGACACACCTACTCTTATTTTTGTACATATGCCATTGGGCTGCCACCTGGAATGCTTATTGACCTGAGGAAGGAGGAGCCTGCCCTGGCTCCGGGGCTCGCCCTTGAACATCTCCGGCACCAACATCATTCTCTAACATGATGACTGTTGGCATAACCTCTACTCCAGAATTGCAGCAAAGCATCTCTTTCATATTCTTGCATAATGAAGTGCTTCTGTGGTGACTCCCTCTCTTATACCAGCGAATTATATGGAATCAGCATAGATAATGTTGAATCTGACATGGTAGGTAAGTCTGAACAGAGTCAGCCCTCAGTAATCATTTGTGGAGTGAATGAGGAATAAATAACCTTCTGTAATACATGTTTACAACCTACTGTGACATGATAAGTTAGCCTAAGATGTCACACTACTGAGTAATGAGCTAGGTTAATCTTACGCTCAACCAATGTATGGCATTTCTGAAAATACTTACCCATTTATACCTATAACTGTCTATAGAGCTATTTAATTTATCTAGGTTCCATGAGGACATTTATAAAAACATTGTGTGTTAGAGAGATATGTAACAGATTTTTAAAAGTACCAATATTCTGAAAGGTATCACTTAAAAATTTCAAAATACTGCTGTGCCCCACACCGATGCTGGAGAGGCCACAGCAGCCCTATCATTCCCTCGTCCTGCCCCAGTTCTACACCGCAGAGGCCACAGCAGCCCCACTGTTCCCTCGTCCTGCCCCAGGTCTACCCCACAGAAGCCACAGCAGCCCTATCATTCCCTTGTCCTGCTCCACATCTTTTAGATTCAACAGATGTTAGGCTTGAAAATCATCAAAATGACTAATACTAATTTGGGGAAGAAATAAGAAAATCATAAAGAGGTCATTTTATAAAACTTTTAGCTATTTCTTAACAAGTTTCATCCTGTTTTTAAAATGTATACATGAAGGAGTTAATATGTATCACACAACTTCTTCTTTGCATACAATAACATTTAAAATGCTCATTCAGGTGCTACGCTGATATCTAAGAACACTCAGTCTCAGGTAATGACTCATTCCAAATGAAAAATATGACCAACAAAATTGACTAAATTGATAAATACTACCTACCTATTCTCAACAATTAATTTTAAAATTTAGCATAGGAAGTTTTAGGCTGATTAGCTGACTTAATTAGCTTAATTGGCTGGCTTAATTAAATTCTTTTTTATATTAACTTGACTAAACATTTGAAATGAATTTGGAGAAGCGTCATGTTGAATATAAAATATGTAATGCAGTCAGGGACTAAACAGGGCTTCTTCAGAGATTAATTAATTAGGACTCTATTGTTAGTACTAAATCCATTGCTACAACTTTGTCCAAAATTTCTATCCACTGTTTAAAAAAGTCTGGATAAAATGATTTTACCATTAAGTATATTTATTAATATATCTTGTCTTAAATCTACCTACTTTTAAAATACTTTTTAATTATTGGTAATATTTTGACTTACAAGTCCTAACTGCCTACAACTTATGGAGAACAATGTGATGTTTTCATATAAATATACAATGTTTCAGTCAGGTGAATTAACATATCCATCACCTTGTTTTTCTGTCATTTTCACAAGGAGACGTTTGAAATTTATTCTTCATTATTTTGATAAATACAATAATTCTTGTATATAGTCACTCCACTGCGTAATAGATTAGAAAACTTATTCCTTCCGTCCATCCAAAACTGTGCACCCTTTAATCAGCAACTCCCACTCCCTCCCTCCGTAACACCCAGCTGCTGGTAACCATCATTCCACTCCCTCCTTCCACGAATTCCACATTTTTAGGTTCCGTGTATATGTGAGATCGTGTGGCATTTGTCTTTCTCTGCCTGGCTTATTTCATGTAGCATAATGTCCTTCAGATTCATCTATATTGTCACAATGACAGAATTCCCCCCTTTTGTAAGTTGAACAGTACTTCATTGGTATATAGACCACGTTTTCTTTGTCTATCGTTGATGGACAATGCCTACATTATTAAATTCACCTGGTTTTTAATGGGGTTATTTTGAGATCCCTCATATGGGAAAATCAGTCTCTACTTTAAGAAGTGCTTTTCATTAGTTAGCAATGATTGTTCTACCCAAGCTAAGTGTTCTCTAGTCCCCAAATTTCCAGCTGAATACAGAGGTAAACTTTGGTGGAAGAATCACTCAACTGAAAATATTGATCTAAGACCGCTGTCAACACAATTTTCATAAAAAGTCTAGTTTCCATGTGGCTGCAGAACAGGAAGGTTTAAAACTCAAAACCAGTAATTTCCCCAGCACATGGAGGAGGCAGCTGCAGGCCCCCCCAGCCTGTCTGTGGATAAGGGTTCTTTATAACCAAGGGCTTCAGGCCTGGAGCTCAGGGTGGTCTCTCAGGGGAGGGTGTGTTTGTGTACCTCATTTGGGGCATGTGGGAGGGGGAGAGATTTATAGAGTACCATTTAATTTAATAACATCCTAAAATGCTAGTTTTTTTCCTGCACACACTCTCAACTGTGACCCTGCAGGACTTCACACAGACCGTGCTCATTATTTTGCAAAACAGAGATGCACTTCCTGCTGTTACCTTTCTAAAAATAAAAAACGTTTGAAGTGCAGCAGAAATATTATTCATCATTTTTATGCATATTTAAAATTTATTCAAACTTGCCTTATTCGTTTGCCATTCTAGTAGAAAAACTTTGCCTCTGTGGTATAAATTAAATATTCCGAATACGGACTCACCCAATAACTTAAATTCCTATAATTCCTTTCTATTTCATTTATATTACAAAACGGTGTTTCCTTTAGCACACATGAGATTTATGAAAGGATAGATTAGTGTAGCCATTTTCGGGTATTATTTTAAAGCTAAATGCACATTTTAAAAAAGACAAGAATTATTCTAGACTCATGAAACTAAAGAGGCCTCCAGGGATCACTTTGGCCTTTCCCACCAGTATTACAACAAGTCATTAACTTCCGCGGGCTGGTATTACCTCACACAGGAAACTCAGAGGTTAGAACCTGCTCAAACTTACAAACACCCTCAAACTGCAAACAGACCTCTAAGCAAAAGAATTCTACTTCTTATACGCTTAAAACTTATAAATCCATACACGTAACGTGTTGGAAGGAATTCTTCACGACTTTCTTTGCTTACTTCATAGAACAAGGGCAGGGAAGGCCAGTTCCCGAGCTCTGCCCTGACATAGAATGGCTGCAGCTGGTCGACGCCCTCTGCATCCTGAACTTCAGGTAATGACTGATGAGAAGTTAATTAACTCCTGAAATGTCACCACAGCTACTCTCCCAGCCCTCTTCTCACCACTGCTGTCCCAGAACGCAATAATTTCATTGTCTCCTTGAGGATCTTCCTCAGATTTATCAAAATTATCCAAAGGCTAAGCTGTTGGAAACTCTTGTTTAATAATGTTTTTCTAACTTCAGCCTTAAAACTGATGCTTTTTAACATACAAGCCATGTTAAAGTGTGTAAGACAATCCTCCTCCTCCAAGGCCCCCCTTTGTCCCTGCACTGCCACCTCTCCCTCCCTCCAAACAGTCACCAGTTAAGTGTTGTCCCCTGAGAACATCTTCTAGCGCTGACTTTTAGATGACCACTTTCTGTCACTTTAACCAAAAGATAAAAGGGTTACAATTCTGGCTTCCAGGTGGCATCAGTCAATGTTTTAAAACCCAGTTTAATACGAAAAGGAGGCATCTTGGTTCATTTCCAACAAAAAAGCATGATAAGAAACTTTCTTTTTTTTTCACTTTGGTAGGCTTTTATGAAAGAGTTCATAGTGCTGTGAAGATATTCCTTAGTGTTATAAAATATAATTATTTGAAGGAGTCTTGGTGTTTTGAAGATTATTTAAAAGCCTTGACATTCTCTTTTGGAAAAGTGCAGACTGAACGGCTGGAGATCACTGAATATGTAGAAGGTTTAACAGGCAGAAAAAATTACGGTTCTGAGGATTTAACGGGGCTACTAAGTTCGCGACTCACACATTTGCATAAACTTGAACACAGGGCAAAAGAACACCTAGTAGAAAATTCCCTAAGTGGGACGCTTTCTTTCTTAAGATGAGTCTGAGGAAATGCTGTGTCCTCCCGTGGGAATTACAATATGTAGAGGTGTGAGGGGGGAGGTCTTTCTTGAAGAAGCAAAAAAAAAAAAAAAAAGCATCAAAGTTGAGCACGTTCTCGGGTTTATCCACATCAGTGAGTTCAGAATGGTCTTGCTCATTTCAGCTGCTCATGACAGGGCAAAAGCACGTGTGATTTATTCCCGAAGATGACTATCACCTATGATCACGCCTGTGCTAATGAAATCTCTATAGCAGTGAAATACACAGAATCATACCCAATGTGTGTGGCTTCTGTCCTTCCCTCGCCAGTGAACACACATCTTGCAGCCAGTAGGTCACCAAAACTCACATCTACGGGGTGTTCCACAGGGTAGAAAGCCTGTGGACAGACACAGCGACTGAGTAAAATGATTAACAAAATGCAGAACCACATGCTTTGATAATGTGAAGCTGGGCACACTGTGGACAGAGAGGATGGAGACAGACACACTCTCAAGCACACACTCTCACACACACATACACACTCACACATTCACACACACATACACTCTCTCACACGTTCCCACACATACATTCACACTCACACACATTTTCACACACTAACACTCTCACACACTAACACACCCTCTCACACTCGAACATACACTCTCACACACTTGCATATACTCTCTCAAGCTCACACACACACCCTCACACACACTCACACACACACGGAGGATGAAAAGCTTACATTAATTAATCAGTTCTACTTTATGTCAAGACTACCAGACTTTGAAATAAATACTACTAGCAAATGCATCCCATAAAAATCAGAACAAATGGAACACTCTCTACCTGAAACCCTGCCTTTGACTAAAGGATGATAGAAAAGATGCCGGGGACACATCGAGATCACCCTGAGAGAGCCACAAGGACAGCGCCAGGCTGGAAGCCATCAGAAGGGAGTTCCTACAGCCCACGTTCACGGGCAAGGCACACTCAGAGAGTTTGAGCTTCCAGAGAAATTCGCAAGGGTCATGTAAAGATTTTTAAAAATTACTTTCTGCTGGATGGTAATTTTTCTCTCAAAGTTAGTAAGATTCCCCACACCTGTGGCAGCTGGGGACTCTGTCGTCCAATCAGCATCCACTGTCCATTTCTTACTCTGTATCCACTGACGACTTTACCTGTAATAAACACACATTATAATCACATGATATAATAAGGTACTGTAAGAAAGAAGACACAGTCGCTCTTCTGTTGTACAATGAAATATGAATATTTTTTCAGAACCCTAAATATTGAGTATCTTAAAAAAATATAATGAAACAGCACAAAAATTTTCATGGTATTGTATAAAATAACTTTCACTGAAAGGGACTTAAGGTCGAGTGTCACTTACATTTTACATTTATAGCACTAGTGAACACAAGAGTAGTTCACTAGTTCACTAAAAATTTAAATAAATTTAAATACTTATAATTTAACACATGTTTTAAGTTCTTACCTAAACGGTGAGTGTGGACTCTGTAGGCAAAGACGTGCATTGGGTAATTTTTATAATGGCATGAGATGTCGGAATTCACCACTGAGAGGAACGAAAACACAGGGAAAGGTCACCAGTCAACTAGAAAATGACATTATTCTTCTCTAAGATTGCGCCAGTCCCTGGATGCCAGGCTTTGAGATTTTCTTATGACATAAACCTGCATTCATGTAGTCCAGACCCTCAGCACTCATTCTGTGCCACCACTTACTAAGATGATCAAGATCCCCCGTCAGAATACCCTGTCGGTAAAAACATAGGCTTAACCTGTTACCTTTATCTTGAAAAAAGGTTAAATTTTTTTTTTTTTGAACATAATTTTTGAAAAATTTAATGCAAACACGTCAGGTCATTGGCTTGGCAGTTTCTGCTGAGAAGGACCGTTTCATACACTTCCGCCCTTATGGCCTAACACACGGGAGCCATTCAATACACATTTCTTTTATAATAGATGAATGAACAGTAACAAAGAGACCATGCTGGTTATTAACTTTGACAGATTCCAGTCAAAACAAATGAACAATTTTAAATATGGCACTTTTTCTAGAAAATTATTGATAAATAATTTTATACTTATCGTCATAGCTTTTTGTCAGCTTGGGAGAATCAGCCCATCCCCATTTTGCAAGTAGAGAAGTAAACCCAGGGGTCTAACTTCAAAGGCTAAACCGATGTGAGGCTGGCCCGCCTCTTGGTTTTAAGCCTTTCCAGGGAGTGGTTTATGCCACTGCACATTATTCAGTCTGTCTTTTGCATCTAAGGAACAGATGATTGATTCTTAGAATACCCAAGATTTATTCTCTAACTTACATAACCTTCTCTCTACCCAAGGAGCTCAATTCTTAGCATCTCAATAAATGGAAAAGTAATAAACCATTGGCTTGGAATCATACAAAAAAGAACTGGTTTATTTTTCAGGGACTCAAGAAGAGTAGTCATTTTAAAAGTTTATAGAAAATGTACTGTAAGTTCGTCCCTGCAGATAAGCTGGCAAGAGATAGGAAACCCCCACGACTCACCTTTCTCTCCTGCTGGTATCACAGTGTCCACAGACATCATTAGGTACATGCCAGCAATTAAAGGCTGTCTGCAGAAAAGAGGAATATTTCTCTCAATCATGTGAAAAAGTAAAAGCTACTCTTTTGGAAAAATGAACTATACCTCAATACGCTCATTTATAAAACTTGATTCTTGTGAAAATTGAAATAATATTGAAAAAGTGGCAGGATATGAACTTATGTATTTTATACATATACATATAAATACAGGTGAACCTCTGTAAGTTGACCACCCAAGGGACTGTAACAAACAGGTCAACATAAGAACGAGGCCTGCTCTGCTGATACGTACACGTGGTGCACGTCTAGTCCATGAAAATTAGCTCACCTCAGGGAGGTTCTGTGTATGTAAATTGCTTCTTGCGATGGCAGGCTCAAAACAATTCCTGTGATAGCTAATTTATGTGCAGCTGGCTAGGTTATGGCACCTGGTGGTTCAAACAGCAGTCTAGATGTTGCTGGGTTTTAAACAGCTATTTTTTAGATGCGATTAACATTTAAATAATACTTTGAGTAAAGCAGATTTTTGTGAGTTGGCCTTATCCAACCTTAAAAGATTGAGATTCCCTCCAAAGAAAGGAATTCTGCCTACAGATTGCCTTCAGACCCACGAATGCAATAGCAATGCTTTCCTGAATTTCCAATTGGCCCTATAGATTTCAGACTTGACAGCATTACAATAGTGTGAGCCAATCGGTTATAATAAATCTCTCTCTCTGTCTTTCTCCTTCTTTCTAAATATATTAAGATGTATATCCTATTGGTTCAGGTTCTTTGGAAAACTCAGAGTAATATAGCTCTCAGGATTCCTAGCTGTGACGTTCATGCCATTCTCTAATCTCCCCCCTCAAATGTGGACCAAAATTAATATAAAAATTAACTAACAGAACATGTGAAATGTGATAGTGCCACACTTGTAAGATCAGGTTGTGAAAAGCCTCTGTCTTCCTTTCTGAATGCATGCCCTGTTTTGCTTTTTTTTTGGCTGACTTTCCAGGATGGAAGTACCTGCTCCAGGAAGAATGAGGGCTGCCTTAAGCCCACAGCCAGCAAGGAACCGGATCCTGCCGAAAACTGTGCGAGTGACCTTGGAAGTCGCTCCTGCCTGGTCAGGCCTTAAGCTGGGAGAAGCCCCAGTGGAGATTTTCACTACAGCCTCCATGTGAGACCCAGCTAAGCTCTGGCCCCATCACCAGCCACAGGAAATTGAGATGATTAAGACGTGTTGTTTCAAGCCAGCAAGTTTGGTTCATTTTTTATTTATAACCAATACAGTGAACATCCCACTTTTAAGCTCTCAAAGACCCTCACGCTGTGGGTCTCTAGGAAAGCCAGAAGCACTTACGGCAGACGTGTGAGGTGTAAGGACACTCCCGAACAGTCCTTGTGATTATCTGAAAACACGGAGAAACACACAGCTTCAGGATGAAAATGTGAGAAACAAATTTCAAACTAATACATTTTAGATGATCATTACTCAGTACGTTTCACTTGTACAGTGCTTTTACAGAGTTCTCGTATTCATTAATGGCCATAATACAATACATCATAACAGGGAAAACTATCATTTCGTGGGTGTGCAACACTTCTTGACTCTGCACACTGACCAGGAACTGGCTTTCCAGGAGAAACACCAGAGCAGGGGTGTGAGCCCACTGAAGACAGAGCGGGGGTGTGAGCCCACTGAAGACAGAGTGGGGGTGAGCGCCCACTGAAGACACTTCAGAGTGGGGGTGTGAGCCCCTGAAGACACTTCAAGAGTGGGGGTGTGAGCCCCTGAAGACACTTCAGAGTGGGGTGTGTGCCCACTGAAGACAGAGTGGGGTGTGTGCCCCCTGAAGACACTTCAGAGCGGGGTGTGTGCCCACTTAAGAGTGGGGTGTACACCCACTGAAGACACTTGCTGCTCCCTCTGTGAATTAGCTAAGGAAGGTTGTTGAACAGATGGTTCGTACAGGGCTACACCAAACACTTGGCTTTCTACTTTACAAAAACTGAACTAGCCTGTAATTTGGGTTTCCTATTTTTTAGGCATTACTGACATCTATTGCTATTCCAATTCAACACGTTGTTATTGTACATGATTCACATCTCTCCTAGAACAACCTTCTTCACTCAAGCGCTGTGTGCTGCACTCCCTCATGGTGAGACACCCCAGCGGGAGCAACTTGACCCCCCTAAAGCAAGGTGGTGCCCTGAACCCACCTGAACCCTGTGGCAGGTGCCGGTTGTGCTGGGCCCCATATTTCAGCCCCATGTTTACCGTGGAGATTATGACCTTCCGACTCTAACAAGGTCCTTGCCGTGGTGAGGTATTATTATTCTGACAGCCTCTATGCGGTCTGGCTGCTGTGGACTCAGAACCTGCAGCTAGTTCTGCACATTTCCCTGACGGTTTGTGTGAGCTCTGACCTGGCCTGGCCTTCTGCTGTAACACAGCACGCAGGGCACGAGATGTGAAACCTCCTGAGGATTCATTTCCATCCACTGGGCTGCACATGAAATCAGCCTCCAACACGCAGTACTACAAAAACGAATGCCACTTAAAAGGGCAATTACAACAAATAAATATATTGGTGCTTCTGCTAACATTTAACCATACAAAATGAAAAAAATAAAGGAATGAGAGAGTTAAGAAAATGAACTCAATCAACATCACATCCGGGTTGATCAAGCTGGTTGGAAAGACGTACTCTGTGGTTAAAATGTAGAAATAGGAGAGGCTCGGCGCCTGTGGCTCAAGTGGCTAAGGCGCCAGCCACATACACTGAAGGCGGCGGGTTTGAATCCAGCCCGGGCCCGCCAAACAACAATGATGGCTGCAAACAAAAAATAGCCAGGTGTTGTGGTGGGCACCTGTGATCCCAGCTACTTGGGAGGCTGAGGCAGGAGACTCACTTGAGCCCAGGAGTTGGAGGTTGCTGTGAGCTGTGATGCCACAGTACTCTACCCAGGGGGACAGCTTGAGTCTCTGTTTCAAAAAAAAAAAAAAAAGAAAAAAAGAAATGGGAGAAAGAGAATGAGAAGGGGTAGATGGAGAAGTTGACCCAGAGACATGGACTCCCATTGCTCAGAAAAGATGGGAGAGCAGTGAGTCAAACACTAAAGTGGTCTGACGTTATGAGATAGAATTTATCCAAGTGACAGGCAGCAGAGGAAGCCAACCCTGCCTTTGATTTATGCTTCAAAAAAAGCTTGTACATTTCCACGTCCCAAATTTTTTAGGCATAAGAAGTTTGGGATTTATCTATATATTTTAATGACACACAATTATGTGAGCATAGTATAGTGCCTTACAAGACCATTATCTGTTTTCTGCTAAAATACGTGAACTAAAGAAGGCTACCTAATACTTGATAGATTAATAGTAGTAATCAATATTTTTATCAGTAAGAAACTCTCAAATGAGATAACATTAAGTAAAGAATTTGGTACTTCATTTAGAACACAGGGAAAATTCAATAAATGCTAGTTCTTATAATTCTTTCTATCGGTATATTCCAAACAAATTTTAACGTGGATATTTTATTTTTGAAATATATTTTCACTCATAAGTCTGGATGGAATTCCTTTCATTAAAGAAACTGAAACAATAAAAGTTCTCCAGGTAATAACACAGGACTAGAAAAAAGGGGAGGACGAGACATGGGAACATTAAAAGAATGAAACGGTTAAAAGAAACGGGATTGCAATACAATTCAGTACGTTAAAGATATTACATGGACCACGTATTATCAGCAGGGTCTGTAGGAGGTCGATCCAGAGCAGAATCATAAGTGAAGTGAAGACATTCTTGTAAGATAAATACCGTGGTCTGGCTAAAATGAAATTCCTGAGTTAGAGGCTACAGGAGCATGAAGAAGGTCATTGCACTTGAGGACCTTTCACGCCTTTCAACAATCAAGGTCCCCTTGACCAGATCCAAGACAATCTGACGTTTTTTGAGTTATGGGCTAAAAGACGCCAGTGCAACAAGATGCCATGTTTGCAGAAAGGAGAGGCCCTCGTATGTTGATACGGAAGTGGTTCAATCCACACTCATTCACTCTGCACAACCGTCTCACAAATGTCCCCACAGCTCTGCTTGTCATCTGGCTTCACTTATTCTCTGTTTTCTTCATAATAAATTGTTCTGTCCTCCCTTGGACTGGGCCCCGGGGTTCACTCCCTCTCCCAGGGACACTTGGTGACCTTTAGCTATTAATGTTTTGTGTTCACAGAGCGCTGAACCCAAGACACCCCGTCACAGGGCCTTCCACAGCGGCCGTCCTCCTGGCGTAAGAGAACTCGCTCCCTAACAGATTTCAGGACGTGGAGGTGAAGCTTCCTTCACTAGATAGGTTTGAGATGACCTTGAGAGGGAAATTTCATTGTGTCACCATATTCCATTATAACATCCCCTGTGCGTGAACCAGGAGCTTTAATAATGGTGAAGACATTTACAGCGTAAAAGATAAAAATAGCATTCAATCTTAAGCACGATGAAACTGAATGACCATTCCACAAAGGTCTCAGCCCATCTTTTTAGAGAAATTGTTCTCCTCTGCTTACATAGAAATATGTAACCACAGCAAGGTGTTTTGCCAAATATACAGACTCACAGAATTTCAGAACTGGAAGAGACCACAGGGATGACGGAGTTCAAATCTCACGCTTGATAGACAGGGGAAAGAGGCTGTGGAGATAAAGAATGTTCCCCCAAATATTCAACCAGCCAGCGACATAACTCAGTACCGAATCTAATTCTCCAATGCACTTTATTTCCCAAAAGAAATAAAATAAGATTTCTATCTCTTAGAGACTTTTCCAAGGTATTTTATCTGAAAAAAATCCTGAAGCTAAAATAAAGGAATTAAGTGAGAGTAAGTAACCAGTGGTGCTCAAGAACACCCACTTAGGCAGGAAGCTCGGTTCTCTTAATGGGAGGTGAGTGCATGCGATATGAGGTTGTCCATCCCAAACTATTTAGCTTGCTTTTCTAATAATAGCTTGTAGTTCCTGCTTGGATTCATAAAGCAAGCATGTGGAATAATGCACGATAATAACCTATAACATCTTAGCTCCTTAGAAATCCATTGGCCTCCTAATTTTCCCCTCTAGAGTCGGCCCTCTGTGCTCCATGAGCTCATCCAGTCCTGGTTGTTTCCTGCTTCAATGAAAGGAGAGGTTAACCACGGATCCTGAGGGAACAGATAGCTATAAACAACCCGTACATCCCACTAATTGGAAAAGTCCTTCAGAAAGAGAGTTCTAGAGTGGATTTAGATTCACTGCACTCCCCCCGGAGTGTAAGGTAAAGGGCAGGGACACTCATTCCCTACTATCCCAAACACCATCTTGGAAAATGGGATCTTTCCTCACGGAGGTACTGAAAACACACACCTTAGAAAAAGCAAAGAAGGAGCATCATTAACAACAAAAACTTAGTTTTGAAATTTGGAAGCGAATAGTTCTAATCTCTATCTGTACCCTTCTCCTGTCCGAGAGTATTCTGAGAATAATTCTGAGCGTAAACTAGAGGCCACCTTCTCTGCTGTCTATCTTGAACATACAGAAATGAATCAGGGATATCACAGTAAATGCAAATAATGTTATAATTATATATGTACACAGATATTGTAATAACGATTTGACTATACAGCTGTCTTGGTCTTCGTACCTCACGGTTCTAAGTTAATAACCTTAAACTAATGGGACAGAGGGTGTTTGGCTGAGACTAAATCATGGCTCCCGAGGGGATTAAGGGTAGGAGATTATTTGGGGGTTAATTTCTGAAGTCAGGGAAAATTTCATATAATTAAAATTGCTCTGAAGTTCCCTTAGGAGAATGACAGCGAGGTCTCCTAACAGATCCACTCAGTGTTTCTTAGCTCCGGGACGCCTGCTGGCAGCCGTGTCATTTGGTCTTTGCTGCTTTTTAAAGAAAGGTACTTTGGGCTGTGTTGTTATAATAAGGTTATTTCTGTGCCCCTGCAACCCTGCTCCAGAGATATGGACACACATTTCCTCGAGGCACGTGGGGAACGAAGCCAGACCTGGACCCCATGCTTGCTCTGGGCACTGGCATTCCGAATGGAAGCTGGTTTTAATGAAGCTACGACATAATTCCTTGGCTGCTTTTTGGTATTGCCTCCTGTAAATGCAGGTCCTAAAGACACTTGTTATGTTAAATTTTATTTTTTTGTTACAATTTCTCCTAAACAAAATCTGAGTCACCAAATTTCTCCTAGAGAATTTATGGATCTCTGAAAGCATCTACTCAAGAGTATCAGGATACTATCAGTATACATTGAGATACAATAGTCTCCATTCAAAAGCACTAACACCCTAGCCTGTCATGGCAAATGTGTATCTTCTTAGCATAAGACAACTGAAATAGGGGCACTGTGAACATGGATGCCAGCCACACAGCTTTCCTGGAGGCTGCCGAAAGCTGGGTTAGCAGACGAGCTGCAGTGCTGAATACGCCAGCCCTATGGGGAAAAAATCTGCAAAGAATTCCTTTTGAAGCTGTCACTGCTGCGAGTTAGCCTCTTTTGATTTCATATTCAGTGCTATGGGACTAGAAATTACCAGCTTTCATTTGCCTTGTGGCAAGGAAGAGAAAATGCATTTATCCATCCTGCAAAGACGGCGACTTTCTCAAATGATGGCTGTGCTATTGCCAGAGGAGATTAAATGGAAGGAAGACAGGGCCCCGGCCTGCTCTCACCATCGCCCTGCGTGCAGGGAGACAGGGCCCCGGCCTGCTCTCACCATCGCCCTGGGTGCAGGGAGACAGGGCCCCGGCCTGCTCTCACCATCGCCCTGGGTGCACGGAGACAGGACCCCGGCCTGCTCTCACCATCGCTCTGTATGCAGGGAGACAGGGCCCCGGCCTGCTCTCACCATCGCCCTGGGTGCAGGGAGACAGGGCTCCCGCCTGCTCTCACCATCGCCCTGGGTGCAGGGAGACAGGGCCCCGGCCTGCTTTCATAATCACCCTGTGTAGGATGTTATGGCACAAATAATGTCACAACAGGTTCCTGTTTCCATCTTTTATGAATGCAAAACAAACAACAAAACAAGGAATGTACAGTGAAGTTAATGATTACACTATTTCTTCTCTCAGAATCATGAGCCTCCTCCAGAGTCATACTTCCGAGCAGGTAAAATTAAAAGGCAAAATCACCAATCCTAGGTAAATATGTATGTTTTGAAAATATGGTGCTATGTTTTAAAGTTAATTTGTGTTTGATCTTTTTATTGGCTTGGCTAAGCACATTCAGCTTCATGGGCTTTGGTGAATAGTTTTAAATATTGTAGTTGGTTACTAAGAAATATTTATTATTTTCATTTCCCCTTTCTGCCAGCCAAAGACCTACCAACCACTTTTCACTTCCTTGTCTCTGATTTTAATACACCATAGAACCTCCACAGCCAACCACCTCCTTACCCTGACCACCTCTCCACCCTGACCACCTCCCTACCCTGATCACCTCCCTGCCCTGACCACCTCCCTGCCCTGACCACCTCCCTCCCCTGACCACCTCCTACCCTGACCACCTCCCTGCCCTGACCACCTCCTACCCTGACCACCTCCCTGCCCTGACCACCTCTCCACCCTGACCACCTCTCCACCCTGACCACCTCCCTGCCCTGACCACCTCCTTGCCCTGACCACCTCTCCACCCTGACCACCTCCCTACCCTGACTACCTCCCTACTCTGACCACCTCCTGAAGGTGATATAATTGCCACAGACCAGACATGAGCCCTGTGTGTGTGTCAGTACAGCCAGCCTCGTTCCTTATGCTGACCACCTCTGGACAGGGACTGATCTGTCACAGGCCCTTGGGTGGCCACTTACAGAAACTCCACTGTACATATATTTGTTTTAAAAAAACACAATCTGATTTCCCTCTTGCATTCTCCCAATTTTGTGTTTGTTTTTCCACCTGAGGCCAGAACGTACCTGCAAAAGTTTAGAAAGCATAGAGAAAGTAAAATATGGATAAAATAAATCATGGATAAAATAAATCATGCAACGAGAAAAAGGGTTTGCAGAGTTTTAAGTAAAGAGAACTTTTAAGATACAATCTAAAATATAAAGCTGAAAACATATTTCTCATCTACAATATTCTATTAGGAATTTCTGAATAATGTTGAGGATATTTTCATTTACAAAGGTTTTATATCCTCTTTGAAGTTCTTGACTATTTAGTGCAATGGTGCACTGTACCGATTTCATTTAATTTAAACCTCTAAATGGGGGGTAACCGGACAGCAGAAGTGTTCCATTGTGTTTGGAAAACAGAAAGGTTACATTCTGCAGAAGCTATAACTTAACTAGAATCTATGTTTTTTTGAAGCTCAACATAACATCAGTGGCCTCATTTTCAACACAATTATCTTCTTTAACTTAACGTGATATTCTGAAGTGTGTTTTTGGTTCTCCCATGAAAGAATAAATCTGGAATATCTGGTTTACATACAGTAATATGCACTACTGTATGTGGGGCAGTAATTACAGGAAACCGCTCAGAGTGTCACAGGTCACGTGTCTGATTTAGCGTTAATGTGCCGTCCGTCCAGTATGTTTATGCTGTCACATGACATGAGGATTAATAACGTAACATTTCTAAAGCACTCTGGATTGAAAAGTAGTATGCAAATGCTGAGTATCATTATTACATTAACGGAAAATTACTGAAACCCCTCGGTGACCGAAATTACCTCTCAAAACTCCCCAGAGCTTAGGTCTTTACTCTGTAAGATAAAGAAGCAGTGAGGGGCGGTTTGAGGCTACTGACCTGACTTCACGTTACTTCTGGTAATTATTAAGGGTATGTCAAACTTCAGTTGAAAAACAAGCATAAGAAATATTTGTAAAGAAACGAGGCTAGAAAGGGATGGGGGAAGAAAAACGGCCCCTCAAGATAAATACTTTTGGAAGTTTTCAAAGACTGGGAAAAAAGAATTAATATAGTTATAATGAGAAGAAGTGGAGAGCAGGAGAAGGGTTTCCAGATGGGACCAAGTGGAGAATGATATCCTGTTGGGAGAGATGGGGACGTGGGAAGGTTCCCTTCTGGATCTAGGCAGGGTTTGATTTTATTTTGCCAATAGAAAATTCCATAAATATTATGAAATGTTAAAAGCGAGTTATTTTCATCGAGTGATTTTTTAGGTTATGTATTTACTGAGGTTTCCTGTCCATTTTATAAGTAAAGCAGTGAACTAGCACACAGGAGCGGGCACTAACGGGGAGACGGAACCTGCAAACCCCAGCACCTCTTCTGAACGACACCCTCCGTTCCTGAAACACAATGACCAGACACGTCGGGGCCCCGAGGACGGGACAGGTGACGGGCAGGAGACCCGTGGAATATGAGGGAGCTGAGCCACACACCTCACTTAGAGGGGTCAGTACCTGGACTAGATTCACCAAAACACAAGGCAGCTCCGATTTTTGTGTGAGCCAATAGGAAGTAACTATATTTCCTTTTAATGTCCTTTTGTTAAAAATAAATAGTATTTGCTACTAATTTACATGGAATTAATTAGTTGATGTCTATGTAGCCCTTGCCACCCAGAGTAAGAGGTGTCACTAATTATGAGGGATTAAAAAGCATGACAATGGGGTCAGTGAAGGTGAAACACGAGGCTTTCTCAGAAACAACCACAGGGGCCAAGAGAGACATGTTGTACTTTAAAAGTGAAATTCCATGCAGGAGTTTTTCTCCCCCTACCCCAGCAGAAGACATCATTTACACTAAATACTGTATTGTTCAATGCTGAATTCTTTTTTCATAAATCCACATTTAAGAGCGAGAAACACCCTGAATACGTTCTTTGACAAGGCATGACGCAGCCGTGCCCTGCCTGTCTTCTCATAACCAAAGGAGCGGGAACGCGATTCCCGACTCTCAGTGGCTGTATTGAGGTATCAAAATAAATAAACAGGTGCCGCATGGAATGAATGAGATGAATAAGGATCATCTGTCCTCCACACCGGAGGTGATTAACAGGAAGTTAATGCAGGAAGCCGGGGACTCAGGGAGCTCACATTCCCGTGAGCACCTGGCAAGGGCAGGCGGGGGCAGGATGGGCGGCGTCTCCGCGTCCTTTGAGAGGCACTGAATACTCCTGAAGTCATCCATGTGCCTCCCATCAAGCTGCTTGTGCATAATCAGAGTCAGGACAGAGCCTGAAGATCCCCCATCCCAACTCTTCTGAAATCAGAGGGACTGTCAGGCAACCCAGCTTGGAGGTGTCCCGACAGGATGTGAAAACGGGTGACGGGATCTCAACAGGAGAAGGCACCGAGGAGACCAGGTGAACACCCGACCTGTGTTCATCTTCCTCCCAGTGTGCCCCAAATCCTCCTCCCTTAACTATGGCTCAAAGGACTTCTGAATTTTTACTTTATTTTTTATTTTTGAGACAGAGTCTTACTTTGTTGCCCTGGGTAGAGTGCTGTGCAGTCACAGCTCTCAGCAACCTTAAACTCTTGGGTTCAAGCAATCCTCTTGCCTCAGCCTCCCGCGTAGCTGGACTATAGGCCCCTGCCAGGACACCCAGATATTCTGGCTATTTTTACAGACAGAGTTTCTCTCTTGCTCAAGCTGGTCTCAAACTTCTGAAGCTCAAGCAATCCACCTGCCTCAGCATGAGGATTACGGGTGTGAGCCACCATACCCGGCTCAAAGGATGTTTTTAAAATGCTTGACTCCATTGCCTGTTTTATATAGTTAGGGAATAAACTTGGACACACAGATAAGCTAGAAATCCAGCACAAATTATATCCTTTTAGTTTTTTATCACTCTGGACAGCCTTGGGCAGGTTACATAACCTCTGAGCACTGATTTCCACTCCTGTATAATGGAGGGACTGGACCAGGATGTGGTTTCCATTCTGTCACTCTGAACTCTCAGTTCTCAGCCTTTGATGGTAAAAACAAGTGCTTTAAAAGCAAAATAGTGCACAACTCATAGGATACACTAGTCTTATTCCTTGATTTTCAGAAGAAAATACGAGCCATGTTTTCTTCTCTGAGGATGTCTCCCAGCCCACATGTGCTCCAGCCCCCTTCCCTCACCTGAAAACTGTAAGCCACAAAACTCCTTCACTCAGGAGCAGTGTGACCCGTGGCCAGTGCTCCTCTCTCAGCAGGGCCTCTTGGTTCTCGCCATTTCCCTCCCTTTCTAGTCTCTGTCTCTATGTATATTCCATTTAAAAATAAAATACATAAAAAGGTGAAGGGACCTAACTTGTTTTGTTCCATTCTTTAAAAGATTTACCTACATAAAGAGTGAAGAAGGAATATTTGCACACCCATACATGGGAAGGGGCCTCTACAAACAGTCATGATGCATTCCTGCTGCCTTCTTTGAAAGCATTTTAAAATCTAAATACCACATTTTGTTAAAAAGTGTAGAATAAAAACAAGCTCTCGTTTGAATTTCAAAGTGAAATAAAGTGCTAGAATAACCAGACAGTAATTAAATGCATTTTCTTCTTTCAAAGCTCCCTTTTTCTTAAGAGAATTGAGGTTTAATTAAACTTATTTTGATAAATGCAAATTATTCTGCTGTGTCTGAAGCCCCAGGAGATGGCCCGACACACCTGCAGAGCAGGAAGAAAAGGCAGGGGCGACTTCTACCGGACTTGGAAACTCTGAGTGCCAGTTGTCAACGCTTGTGTCCTTGACAACCAACCAGGGAGCTTATCCCAATTTCAGAATCCTGGGTCCAGCGGTGTGCTGGTAACACAGCGGCTCTCTGTAAGGAGGGGTGTGTGCACTCAGGTTGTTACAGTTTTACTGGTAAAAATGTATAGCACAGGATTTATAAATAACAGTAAAATATGTGATACTCTACTGTGAATTCCACGTCGGCAGTTGATTTATAAGAATTCTTTCCTGGATGTTTGAGGAACTTATCCATAGGCCACCTAGTTACGAGGCCAGCGAGTAATTCTGATAAGAATGTTCATTAGAATGTTCAATCTAATCTAATGAACATTCTTATCTGGATAAGAACAAAAATCTCAAAAATGTATGTTGGGATTGCACCTGTGAATGATGTCACACAGGCTCCTATGGGGCCACAGCTGGGAGTCCTGGAGGAATATTTCCTCAATTATCTTGGCTACTCACAGTCTACAGCACCGGTCATTTGCTTGGATCCTGACAACCAATGACATGATAGAACAAACTCTGAGTCTCAGCATCTGTAAGTTCCCATGGTGTGGTTTTCCTGTCACAGCCGCCAACATGACATCTGTGAACACTGAGTTAGGAAAAGCCACAGTGAAGTGACCCCGGGCAGGTTTCCACCACACAGAGGTAAGTGTGCCAAGAGCACAGATAATAGGAAAATGTAGTAAAATAACTGAAAAATGATGATTTTTGAGTATTTATTGCCTTTATTTTTAAAAATGGCTAAATTTAACCATCAGCTTACAAAATACCTGCAAATCTCCAGCTGGTTCTGGTGAGCCTATGTGAGCCAGTTCCAGAACATGCCTGCCTGGGCCTCTGACTCAGCAGCTCTGTTCTGGACCAGGAATTTCCATTTAAAAAAGTATCCCAAGGAGATTCTGCTGCAGGTGAACTCTGAGTAGATTCTGAGAAATCCTGACCCGTTCTTTGTACTATAGAGGTAATGCTGGTAAGATCTGGCAGTTAGGCTCGGCACCTGTAGCTCAGTGGCCAGGGAGCCAGCCACATTACACCACAGCTGGTGGGTTTGAATCCAGCCCGGGCCTGCTAAACAATAATGACAACTACAACCAAAAAGTAGCCGGGCATTGTGGCGGGCTAACCCAAGTAGTCCCAGCTACTCAGGAGGCTGAGGCAAGGGAATCCAACTCTTCAGCCCAAGAGTTTGAAGTTGCTGTGAGCTATGAGGCCACACTACTCTACCAAGGATGACAAAGTGAGACTCTGTCTCAAAAAAAAAAGATCTTCCAGTTAATTCTAATTCTTTTAATGAAGCCTTATGAAAAGTTGCTTTGTTTAAGTAAATACCAAGTAAAAATTTTTAAGTACAAATGACCTGTACAGGTGCACATATGGGGTCGCTCAGCGTGGATTGAGAATGGAAAGCTAGAAACCTCTTTTATTAGTTAATTTGGTTTTATTGGTTAATTTGATATCATCTGTCAAGGCTTAAACACCCTGTAACCCCAAATCCTATTTCTAGATATCTACCCTGAAGTAGAAATACATGGTTATCTAAAACATTTCCAATGTTGCTTGTAATAACGAAAAACGTGGAATTTAAACATCTCTAATAGGGAGCAGGCCTCACAAATCACAGTATATTGTAAATAATGGAAGAGCCTCACATGTTCTGCCTTAGACATAAGCCCAGGTACACTGTTAAATGCTGAACAACAGTGGATAGAGACCTGCAGGGAGTGTGATCTCACGTCTGTAGAAAAAAGACAAACATGCACATACACGTCTGTGGTTTCTGTGTGTGTATAAATGTTCAGAGACGCTCATGAAAAGTTGGCAGGGACAAACAACAGTCAGCTGGGGTTTGGGATGGGGTTGGGGCAGAAAGGGAGGTGGGATTGAAGAGGGATTCATAGATTTTTTTTCCCCAGATGGTAGAGGTATTAGTGCTTTTTTACTTTTATTTTTAATGTTTTATTGTGTTTTCCAAAAGATGAAAATAAAGTTCAGGAGAAAAGATTTTTTTTCAATGGGAAAATACACAACCACTTTCACAGTCCTCCAGTCCTTGTTAATATTTTAACTGATAACTCAAATATTAAGAAACACGCTTGTTTGATCTAATACCAAAAATTTTTGAAATTCTGAAATCTTAAAAGCTCTGGAAACATTTTTTTTTTTGTAAGGTTCGGCAGCAAACTCTGACCTGAATGAAAGTGAAAAGCTATGTATGTCGTTATCCCTTTTACTGTATTTGAACATTTGCTCTAGAAATAATAGTGTATTAGGTAGGGTGCCCCAGATTGCCCCAGGTGATGTGATACATGACTTATGCGCATGCTCTATCAAAAATGTTCCAAGCTCTTAATTCCCAACCACCTCTGCCCCAAAGCATTCCCATAAAGGTTTGTGTCCCTGTATTGTCAGATGTGAGAGGAACTGGAAATGGGGCTTAGGGAGGGAAGGAAGAAGACCAGCCTGGCAGATGACAGGACTGGGAGGGGAAGGAAGCTCAGGCAAAGTGCACCCTGCCCCTTCCATCCTGTGTCCACGGGTGAGGAGGCTTATTCAACCCAGACTCCTGGCCCCGGAGCTGAGAACTCGGAAACATATTGTGTTGTGCTCTGGAACAAAAGATTACAGTGAAAGAACTAACATTATGGTCTATTCTGGAAGGGGCATAGGACTGATGGCCTGGGAACATGGCGGGGTCCCATGCAGGGAAGGCCACACCAAGGGCCATCCTGCCTGCCTCTCTGCAAGAAACCCAGCGGCTGGCTCGGCGCCTGTGGCTCAATCGGCTAGGGCACCAGCCACGTACACCTAGGGTGGCGGGTTCGAATCCCCAGCCCGGGCCCGCCAAACAACAATGATGGCAGCAACCAAAAAATGGCCGGGCGTTGTGGCGGGCACCTGTGGTCCCAGCTGCTTGGGAGGTGGAGGCAGGAGACTCGCTTGAGCCCAGGAGTTGGAGGTTGCTATGAGCTGTGATGCCATGGCACTCTACCCAGGGTGACAGCTTGAGGCTCTGTCTCAAAAAAAAAAAAAAGAAAAGAAACCCAGCGGCTGCTGGGCATCTCAGCGGGGGCTAGAGGTCCACTAACAGCACCCCTCCTGTCTCATATCTGCAATTTCAAAGGAGATTCCTCAGTATGGAAAGTCAAAATGGTCTGGAAATATGTGGGTTTAAAAAGCCTGACCCACAGTATCACTCTGCAGAGGCAGGTGTGGTGTATTTTGCTGAAAAGGGAGAAGAAAGCAGACCAAGGGACGGGACAATATCTAACCCCGTTTCCCTCTATTTCTGCAATCAAGTGTCGAGCTTCAGCAGCACTCTAAGGCTTAACTGAAGGCAGACAGCCTACTTCTCACTGGAATGAAAGACTTTTAAGTAGTTACCTTGCCACTGATCTCTGCTCCATCTTGTTCAAGAATGCATTAGAGCAAGGGATTCTTCCTCGGCTCACAATTTCAAAGCTTTTTTTTTTTTTTTTTGGTAGCTTCCTGGCAGTAGTCTTGTAAGGGGCAGAGATTTAGCTTGAGCCACAGAAGAATTATTATTCCTCTGGAGTCTCCTACTGCCCTTCCTCCAGCAACCCTCACTGTTCCTGCCTGCAGCTCTGCCACCCCCTCGGCTGTGGAAAGACCAGAGCCCCCTGCCCGTGCATGTGAGTGCCCAGGCACAGAGGCACCCTGTGTCCAGCAACAGCTGTCTGGGTGTAGGCCCTGCAGAAACCTCACCTACATGGATCAGAGTCTGGACAGAATAAAACAGGAGGTCAAGGTCAAGTGCAATCTGAAGGTCACCACACTGACATTAGTGCTCCCGTGAATTTATTCAGAAAGTTCCCTTCAGGGCTGCAAGTCAAAGTCTGTTTCCTCCAAATAATTATAAGGCATGTGGCTCTGGAGGGTGCATATCTACAGCATCAATGTAGAATGAGGGAGGAAGGAAATCAATCTGGCGACTTGAAACTTCTTCAAACCAGGCATGAGCTTGCCTGCCTTTCAGCGTCCCTCCCACAGCTCTGCTTCCCCATCTGATGTGCCTCAGTCGCCCCCCAGGGACGGGAGCCACACGGAGGCAGACTTTCCTTTTACTGATCTTTACCTCCATGTGGTGCAAAGGAGGGGAGAGAAAACACAGAGGAGTCAGCGGGAGGCAGCAGTACACCCACCACGTAGAAAACTCTGTGCTCCTAAACATGGGGGAACCCCAGCACGCTGGTTGCTGTTTTCTGTGGGATCCTGCTCCCTTCTCGCCAGTCTCCTCTGCGTTGCACACTCCAGTGACGCCCCCTGATCCAGGGACTTTGTGTCTATCACACTGTTTCCTCCCAGGACCTCTGAGCTGCTCTTACTTTGACCAACCACTCTTCTAAACTTGCTCTGGCTCCGCCCTCTCACAAGTCTCTCCCAGACCTTCCAGCAGACCCGCGGGCTCCCACCTCTGGGCATCTCCAGACCCGTTACTGCCTGTAAACACGCTCCTTCCTGCTCATCTCTCCTGCCAGAAGACGCTGAACTCGCAAGGCAGGAGAGACAGCAGGACAATGGCCATGGCATTAACAGTCTTGGCTGTTTTTAAGGGACACTTTCACAGCTTTGCATTCTGTGCAGTCTCCAAAACAAACAAAACAAACATTTCATACAATTCCACAGGGTTCCGTCGAAAGTCACACCCAATCTTTTCCTACTAATAAAGGTCACAGTTCAAGACATACCTAGCTGGCTCCAGGTTATGCTCTGACACTCTACCACATTCTCACAGGTTCTAGAAGCTACTTTGCCCTCACTGCTGGTGCTCTGTGAAAGAAAGATCCCAGTCTTCTTAATTTTCTAAAGCTTTCCCAGCAGGGAAAAATGCACATACCCTTAAGCCAAACATGTCCTCACTTCTCAGTAATTTTCTAGTAGTGTTGCTTTGCTTCTGGTTTGGAATTTATATACTTAAAAATGCCATGCATAGTTTTAAAACCACGATGTTCAAATCTTGATTAATACTAGTACCAAAAGTGTGATTATGAATGTATGTGTGTATTTTCATGTAAGTAATATATACATGCATAACATATAACATATAAATAATTAATGTATTTTCAATGATTAGAAGATATGATTATTAAATAATTATTTTCCACTTCTGGGTACATCTGGAGATAAGTATAAAGTCACAACACAGAATATACTTAAAGAGTAAGTCACTAGGATCACAGTGAATCGGGCGTGTGGAGAGTCACGTTACCCCTTCTTGTCATGAGAATCTCAGGAAGAATCATCACAGTTCACTACCTGGCAAGTGCTACAGAAATTAATGAGCTGCTTCTGCTTGTGCAGTTGAAAGGGTCATTATGAAGACAATGTCACAACATTTAAAGGAAAACATCTTCCTTGTTCATTAGGTGTTTTCTCTTTTTCCTTATTCCTCATAATCCTTGTAAACATAAAAATGTACATCTATTTTTACACAGTCTGTACTACCTTTTAATATTGGCTTTTTCGGTTGTTATGCCATTTATTTAACTAGTCTCCTATTTAGGGACATGTGCTAATTTCCCAGGTTTTCATATTATTAGTGAATGGGGCATAAATAAATGGCAGGTAAGTAGCCCAGCTTAGGAAAAAAATCTCCTTCTTTAGGACAAAAGCCCAAAGCAAGATTATAAGACTAGATGGTATATGTATGTCACACAGCAGAATAGCCTTCCAAAACATCGTACTCATTTATAAAACCCCCTACGCTGTACCAGATTCACTAAACCTTGGCAGACCTGGATCCATAATTCTCTCTCCACCTATCTCCAAAATAATAAATAGAAAATACTTTCTCATTGTTTCAGGGAGATGTGATATCTTCCCATTTAGTTATTTCCTATTCTAAGTAAATCTCGAGGAATAAGCTACTAACGGTAATGAGCGAAATCCACAGGTATATTTTTTTATTTATATTTTCATTGTATTATAATTACCCTAAGATTTATAGCACTAGCAATCTATTTCATATATGCTTTCTTTTAGAAAAACTATACTCAAAGAAGAGAAAATAAAAAATTACTGCATGGAGTTTCTCATCTTTCTCTCGCAGTAAATAATAACTCTATGTTTATATATCAAAATATTAGCCCTTTTATAACTCTTAGATATTAGTGTATATATAGAGATCACCCATTTTTCTCTAGGGTATTAATATGGTTATCTGTTAAGGATACTTATAAAATTAAGAGGAATTAGGTGGGAAAGTGAGGTCTAGGGCTTTGCAGAGTGTTACAAGGATTAGGGCTCAGGAGGTGTGTGAGGGGCCACTTTGCTGTGGTGCTCGGGGAAGCCTGCTTGCCTTTCTGAACGTATCACAGTCTTCTCAATACTTTGGAAGTTAGCAGTCTTAGACTCTGCCTTGCCTACTGACACCAACGTGGTAAATTTTTAAAGCAGATCATTTCTGTCTTTGTTCCTCAACACAAACATTATTCCTTTGTTTTTAACAAAACCTTGTTTTAGCACGATAGAAAGTTCAACACTTAAGATGAGGCTCTATTTCAAAAACAGAAAGCTACTTGTCAAAACTCAAAGTCTATTTTTAATATTAAAAATAAGTTTTATTTGAAAATTATGCTTATATGCTGCCCCATAGGTGCTTGTGTGATAACATATCTGACTACCGTGCCTTTTCAATTACCAGAGATTACTGTTTTCAGCACCCTTTGCAGAGGGAAACGGCACTTACTGTCCTAGCTCTGAACGCTGAGAAACCATGGACCCTCCCCCCACAGGGCCTCCCTCAGCAAAGACCCCCGAGGACACTTCATAGGCAGGATGGACATCTACTTCCAGGCTGAGTTGCCGGAGAGAAATCAGATGTGTTCTGAGGGGGGAAATCTATCAGGTTAATGAGCAGAAGTACGATGTTAAATTGGAGAACTTGGAGAAATATGTGTAAGTCAGTGTGACAGTTACAAAAGCAAGCAAGTCTACTTAATATTTATTCTCTTGTGAACACAGAATGTGAACCCAGAAGGCAGCTGGAGTTTGACTAAATGCAATGGGAGAAGTACAACCTCTCAGTTGCCTTGGAAACAGGCCCTGTCCTCATGCTAATGATTCTATAATAAGAAACAAAGTGCATCGCAATCATGGGCAGAGCAACAGGTGTCTTGGGAGGTAAGTGTGTTTGGCAGCGTCTAGAAGGCTGGAAGGTCCATGCACTTGAGCAATGGACAGCGGATGAGACCGCACAGAGGCAGGTGTGGATGAGCAGGTAAGACAACGACTCGAGCCCGAGTGCTTCAGAACCTCCCCGGTACTGCAGAACCCACTGCTCTCCCCGCGGGAGAGTAACTTAAATAAACCGGCAGCTCCTTCCCACACTTCCCACGGTGTTGCCTGGATTGAGCAGGCTCCTGACAGGGGCAGGAGCAGGCAGACAGGACAATATCCTGGGAGGCCAAGAGCTCTACAAAGTCAGCCCAGGAGAAAAGGCAGCAGAGTACACAGGTGCATAAGAGAAATAACTTTCAGAACTCATCCTCCAGTAGCTCCAAATTAAAGGAAACAAAAGTAGTTGTCCTCTAGCGAGCAGAGGTGTGGGCAGTTCTCCATCTCACTGTGCAGATAATCATCAGTGCATTCACATTAAACAAGACAGTGCTGGAAGGCTGCTTAGTTGCCAGATTTCCAAACTCACCTCTAAAAGCACTAATATCCCCATAGTGTACTTGGAGTACAAAATATTTACTTCCAGTCTCTCCTCCAACTCGGAATCCAACACCTGAAGATGTAAGAAAAAAAATTTTAGAAATTGAAATCTAAAATGGAGCTAATTTAGTGTTAGTATCTATGAAATTCCAAAGAGAAATAAAGTAACATATGAAGTTGTATGAAAGCCAAAATAAACTGGGCATTGACCGAAAATTTCTAACACATTCCGTCAGGACTTCTCGGAGCTCTGATGGAATTCTATTCATAGATTCCAGAGCCAGAGTGATCACTTATGCTTTAAGAGGACAATTCACTCCCTGGGAAAGAAATGGAACAAACAAAACAAAATTCTGTCCTGTTGATTATTTAACAGATGTACATAAACCCAAACCCACGCTCTCATTTTGCTTTTATTCCTCTGTGTTCATTTTATTTTCTAATTGAATATCAGGAATAGACTTAAGGGCATCTCAGGGGAATTACCTTTTTTACCCTGTGAAAACAGGTGTCTACAAAAGTAACATTGAGGCCATCAATTACCAAGTAGATTACAAAGTCTAGTATGTCAATGAATTTTTAGAACTTAAATCATCTTACTTTTAATAAAGTTTGCTAGTGAGCTAAAAAAAATCTATGATAAAATACAAGCACAGGAAAGCAGTTTTTTTTTTCAGCTTTACTAATGAATCTTTAAAATGTCAATAAATCTATGATGGACACATGTCCTATTAGTTTCTAAGTGTGTGTGGCCGTGGCCCGTTGGCAAACACAGAGAATTCTGAGTCTCAGCTGACATAGGCCAAACAGACACGGATTAATGCTGCTGGTGTGAGTGGGGGTGGCAGGGCAGGGCACGTGCCTCAAAAGACCATCCTCGAACCACAGGCAGACTTAATTTGTTGCAGAACCACACACGCCCTTTAATATTAGGAAACATCCAGGTAATAAAAAAGAGCCTGGTAATTCACACACACTCTGGAAACTCTGAGCAGTTGCGAGGTGAAGTCAGAACGCCAGCTGAGGTCTGGCACCCCAGTCAATACCCCAGTCCCAGGACTGCAAAAACAATCTCTGCTGAAACAGCAGTTTATTTAATTCCTAGCTCTCTTAGCTCATGAAATGCTGGTGCTGTCAAGAACCTCTGTGCTTCAGGCCAAAGGTGGCCTGAGGGATACTCGGTTATTTTCTAATTCTATCCAGGCTGCTGTGTGGGTGAAAGAGCAACTATCTAAACAGAACCTTTTCAGCGCAAAGCGGGGAGCGCAGGTACTTTACGGTGAAGTCGCAAAATGGGACACTGTCAACCAATGTTAGAAGGGGCTATAAAAAAATTACTTTGGAAACAGAAATTAAGCAGCTTAACGTAAGACTGCCAAGTGGCTTAGGACGCACCTTTCGGGAGTCTGGTGGGGGGAGCATTTCTCGCCCAGGCGTACAGAATGTTGGCCTTATCGGCACAGGTCCCTTCATCACAAAACCTGCAGGAAACACAGGAGGTATAAACGAAGATTCGGGTAGTAAGATGCAGGCATTCTCTCTGTTGGGGGAAAGCGGAGTGAGGTAGGCTCCTGCAAGTTGACCACCCAAGGGACGGTGACAAACTGGCATATCATTATTATAACATATCAGCTTCAAGATCCTCATGAGGGTTAGAGCACAGAACAATTTCTAGGTGAAGAAAACACACCTAAAGGGAAAGTTTCTGAGTTGCTTGAGGCAAAACAATCTTGCCATATGCAGATATGCAGATACAGAATTTTACTTTGACATGTTCACATGTGAAATGTCCTCTGTATCATCAAGTAGAAAGCCAAGTGTTACACACGTAGTCTTCATAAACCCAAGTAACCTGGTGGAAAGCTGGACGTGTACTGAAAGAAATGTTGGCTACATCTCTCCCCTGGTGATCACTGTCCAGTAGCACCTACCCTCAGCAGAATGAGGGACACAAGTGTACCCCACTCTACAGATCCTTGATCATGGATATATGTCTTATATACACATGAATGTTTAAAGACTTCTGGCTGTGCATTTATACTTAAGTGCAAGCCACTTAATCTCACAGAGCCTTACTTTTCTCTCTTGTAAAACAGAGATAATTACACTCACCTTGCAGAGTTATTCACTTTATAAAACTCAAAGCACCTACCAGGGTGATGCATTATTTAGCAAAATGTTCACTTCATATAGAGTCAATGCTGAGAGATAATGCTTACCCTGAAAGAAAGTCCCGAGGCAGAGAGACACATCTGGAGTTCAATGCCACAGCTGCCCCTGACCAGCTGAGTGTCCTGGGTGTGTGTATAAGCCCTCAAAGGGCCGGTCACCACATGGAAACTCTGATAAGGCTGTCGTGGGGAGGGGTGTATGGCGCCTCGTGTGGAAACTGGGATCGTTGGGAGATCCAGTTTAATAAGTGGCAACGTGTATGACTCAAAACCACACGTCTCCCATCACACTGTGTCACTTAGGTTCTTCCATTATAGAGTTGAATTTGTTTAGAACATTGGTAGCCTACCGTGTGCTGCTTTTACATGTTTGTGTTTTGGAAAACTGGGAACAAAAGAGGTCAGAAACGGGGATGTAGGCAGATCTGAAAGGCCTGACAACTACAGAGGCCGGGCCCAAACACAGCTCCTGGGGAGGATGCTGGCTTCCGCAGGAAAACACACATTGCCCAGGGCAGAGAGGGGAGG
>CAUYQV010060027.1:0-15089 GCA_963574575.1 Galagoides demidoff
CCCCTGGGTAGAGTGCCATGGCATCACAGCTCATAGCAACCTCCAACTCCTGGGCTCAAGCGAGTCTCCTGCCTCCGCCTCCCAAGTAGCTGGGACCACAGGTGCCCGCCACAACGCCCGGTCATTTTTTGGTTGCAGCCATCATTGTTGTTTGGCCGGCCGGGCTGGGGATTCGAACCTGCTACCTTAGGTGTATGTGGCTGGTGCATTAGCCAATTGAGCCACAGGCGCGGAGCCAGTAATAGTGTTAAAAGTTAGAATTCGGTGACACAAAAATGCTGTATTGTAAGTAAAAAATATTTCAGCAAAACTCAGGACAAATTTACTGTGATGGTTTATGTATTAACTGAATGTGTTATCTGCCTTTAATCTGAGTAGGTGAATAATTTACAGAGCTTAACTAAAAGTCTTTAGCTAGTAAAATCAACCTGTAAGAACTTCTGTGTCAAGACAGAGAAGTGAGCATAATTTTGTAAATGTATGTACATCTTGCTGAGCATAATTGGAAACAATATATAGGCAGCATAGCCCTCTCCAAACTTTGATACTGATCGTCTCCCCTGGTTTCCAGGTTGAATTATCTTAAATATACACATTGGCACTGTTCCTGCCAAGTGGAACACTGGGGAACTGAAGCACTGACCTCAGTGAGGGACCATAAACTGAGAAACCCTGCTCACTTGTGGCCACCACTCTCCAGCAACATAAAGGCACATATATCCCAGAAGTAATAAAGTTGCTTGATTGCACCTGTGCTTGCAGGCTCTCCCTCCCCACATTAAAGGCAGAATTATAAAAATCCAATAGTATCCCCAAATTCTATCACCATAATGCAATCTTTGAAATTTGAGGATATTGCACTCCATAGGAATGCATATAACTATAGCATGTAAACCGCACACCATTATGTACTTTCTCAACTTTTAAACTTACACCCCTATTGGTTAGCACAAGACAGCTCATACCCTTCCCCCTCTAAGATTATCTGAAATTTCAAAAGCTCTTACAAGCAATGGTAATTGTGAACACACTTTCTCCAGCCCCATCCGCTTCTTCCTTTGGTTTCTGATATCCTCTGTTAAGAACCCCTATTTTACAAGTATTCATCCTTCTCAATCTTTCTGTTCTCTTCCACTGCCACCTTAGGGAAAGAGAAACAAGAAACACTATCTTCACAAAGTCCCACTGCTATGCATGGGTTAATATGTGTATGAACTAACCCTCCAAACAAAATGCATTTACTGAAGTCATTGCCACCTCCTGCCTGCTATAAAATCCTATACCCTTTTATTTCTTTAGTGAACATGTAATACAAAAGCCAGTATAGCAAAAGCTCTGTGGTATTTGAGCTATACTTTTTAGTGAGATGATTTTTTCCAAAGTTTTAATATCCTTACAGGCTTTACTAGAGAATACACCACCTGTTACCACTCCAAAACCAGACCTCTAAGTCTGCTTGACCGGTAAAGGTGTAGAATTGCCAGGCCAGTAACTTACTATCAGGTGATTGACAAGAAATACTGGAACTTAGCATGAATTGGGCAGGCATCCCCCAAACAATGCTTACACTTTTAGGTTCTTCACATGGCAACTGGCTGTACTTTATTATTTCATAAGGTTGATAAGTGGTTTAAATAGATAACATATCTGTTGTATCCAGCAGACATTTAGGTCCAATAAGCAGGAAATGTTAAGGAAAACCTGTGGATTCCTTATTGCCATTTTATTATTATGTTATTTGTTATTAATATTATTGAGCACTTCCAAATATTTCCACAGCCATGCATGCTACCAAGAATCAGTACTGCGTAGAATCCTTTTACACTCTGAATTGTCTCTTGGGAGAGTCTCATTTTGATAAATATTTACAGTTAGGAATCCAGAGATGTGCTTTGGCTTTTAGGAAAATTAAACCATTATTGTTTTGCATCAAGAAAATATCAATAGCCTCGCTTTCTGCACAGCCATTTCTACCTTCTCAGCAGAAAGTTTGCTGTCATCAATTTTCAAATCAGCAGTAGAAGCTGTTTGCCATTGAGCTTAGAAGAAGCACAGTTTGTTAGCTCTTTGGTTCAAGGTAGGATTGCTGTGGAGACCGAGGCCAACAGGGCCAGACCCAACCAGGCAGCAATGGGCTCACAGAGCAACAGTTAGAAGCTCCTAAGAATCACTAATGCTGCCTTGTGTCCTCACTGCAGCTAACTGTGGTGATGCCACAGATCATAGGAGCAATGAGCAACCCGTGTGGGCTCAAGCTGACATTGCTAGAGTATAAGTGCAGGTGAGTGGGGTAACTTCGGTGGAAATACTGAGGTCATGACATTTTCTAACCCCCCAGTGGATGTCGTGTTAGAAGTCATCTACTGTCTGCAGGGAGATTAGGAGGCAGCAGTGGCCATGAGGACAGGCTCAAAGGTGGTCTTTCTGGGTTAGAATAATCCTGTCTAGACCAGTTGCCAGTTGGGAGACCTTTGGCAAGTGGTCTTCATCTACAACATGGAGATAGTGATAATCAAGTTCCTACCTGCCAGGGTCAATGGGAGGATTAAATGAGTTAATGTGTGTAAAGAACTTGAAATGATCCATGATGCATCAGAAGCATTCGATCAGTGTTAGCTACAATCTTCATCAACATCATCACCTAGTCCAACCCACATAAGACTGAAGCCTAAAGAAGCAAAATATTTACCCAAGATCACATAGTGAGAGGCTGAGCCTGAACCAGAATCCAAATTGTTCATTTCACCACACAGATTCTTTCAAAATGTCACCTTTTTTTTTTTTTTTTGAGATGGAGCCACAAGCTATCCCCCTGGGTAGAGTGCCATGGCATCAGCGCTCATAGCAACCTCCAACTCCTGGCCTCAAGCGAGTCTCCTGCCTCCGTCTCCCAAGTAGCTGGGACCACAGGCGCCCACCACAACGCCCAGCCATTTTTTGGTTGCAGCCATCATTGTTGTTTGGCGGGCCCAGGCTGGGGATAAAATGTCACCCTTAAAGAAAGGCCTCTAAACAATTCCTATTACCAAAGACAGTGTAAAAAGAGTCTTGTGGGGAACGTGGGTAGATTTATCAGGACTGTCTATAGTGACAGTATTTAATTTATTCTGCAATTCAGAACTCATTAAGGAAGTGCAAAAGATATGAATCAAAAGGGACATTCATTAAATAAGTGGAAAGCTAAGCTATGGTATACTGTATGAAGATTTAAATCTGATACCAGAATGCCTTCTCCCCATTCCCAATTACCATCCGGTCACATAAGGTTGGAAATGAAGATTTAACATCTTAGAATGCCACCGGAACAACAGTGCTGCTGTTTCTTAAACTCAAGGTCAGAAGCATCAGCACTTCTCGGCAAAACATTCCCCAAAACAGGTGACTCAGAATAATTTTAGCCTATACATCACCCTACTGAATCAAAACCTCTCTCCAGTGCATAGTTTCCTGAGGTCAGCACCGTTTGGGAAGAAGGGGGAGTTTGGGCTCCACTAATTTTATTACACTCGCTGGAGCCATCCATCCTAGGCAGACAGCAACATTCCTCCATACTGTCAGAGTGAGGAGCAACTAAACTCCACAGTTGCCCTGTTGTTCTTTTATGGCCAAGACAGCACCCTTTCTGTCTGCCCATCATCTCTTACCCATTGCCACCGAAACAAAATTGCTTTGAATTCCTAAACTTCTCTCTCCTTAACCTAACCTTGGTCCCCTTTAAACTGATCTAGCTTCCATTCCAATTTTTCTTTCCTTAGTAAAACTGGGGAAATTCTAGTTTATAATAGGCTAAATCTCAGTTGGCTGTTTCAGTATTAAACACTTTCTGCTGAGTCTTAGCAACCCACCGCAGAAACATGCTCCCCCTGTGACCTTGTTTGCTTTATTTACATATACTTTTATATTTGTTTGAATAAATAGCCCCAACCCTGCATACCTTTGCTCACACCTTCTCCCCAACCTGAAAAGCACTCCTTCCCAACTACCAATATTCTACCTATCATTTGAAGTTCAACTTGGGTCATATTTTCTCCCAGGATTTAAATCCTCTACCCTCAAATCTGATGCTGCAACAATGAACAACTAGAGTGCAGCCCCACTCCCCAACCCATCATGACATTTTATGCCTTTTCTTTTCATCTGATTGGACATTAACAAAAACCTTGAATTGTGCAACTTGCCCTGTCCTCCACCCTCTCCCCATCCCAGCAGAGGTTCTGTTCTTTTGGGATGCTCTTCACTGTCACCATGGTGACCACAGCATGTTAGACACAGCACTGTCATGGGCCAGGAACTCTTTGAAGTAGGTTTCAGCTTGTTCAATCTTGATAATGATCTGATCTCCCACCAGGTAGGTACTATGAGATTGGTGCAAAAGTAATTGTGGTTTTTGCATTGTTGAAATTTGCCACCTGATACTGGAATGTATTCTTAAATGTGCATTTTACTGCACATTTCTTGCTTTATGTTTTTTTGCTAATGACTTATTACTTGCTGTTTATTTTATATTTATTTTGGACTATGGAAATGATGTTAGAACAAAAAGCAAATCTGGGATGGCACCTGTGGCTCGAAGGAGTAGGGCGCTGGCCCATATGCCAGAGGTGGAGGGTTCAAACCCAGCCCAGGAACTGCAAAAAAAAAAAAAAAAAGCAAATCTGGGCAATTTTCTTATTTAAGTTCAAAATGGGTTGTAAGGCAGCAGAGACAACTCACAACATCAACAATGCATTTGGCCCAGGAACTGCTAAGGAATGTACAGTGCAGTGGTGGTTCAGGAAGTTTTGCAAAGGAGATAAGAGCACTGAAGGTGAGGAGTATAGTGGCCAGCCAGCAGAAATTGATAACAACCAATTGAGAGCAATCATCAAAGCCGATCCTCTGACAGCTACACGGGAAGTTGCCAAAGAACTCAGCATTGACCATCTTACAGTGGGTTGGCATTTGAAGCAAATTGGAAAGGTGAGAAAGCTCAGTAAGTGGATGCCTCACGAGCTGACTGAAAATCAGAGCAATCATCGTTTCAAGTGTCATTTTCTCTTATTCTACGCAACAACAACAAGCCATTTCTTGATCAGATTGTGATGTGTGACAGAAGTGGATTTCATACTGCAACCGGCAATGGCCAGCTCAGGGGCTGGACTGAGAGGAACCTCCAAAGCACTTCTCAAAGCCAAACTTGCACTCAAAGAGGTCATGTTCACTGTTTGGTGGTCTGCTGCTGGGCTGATTCACTACAGCTTTCTGAATCCCAGTGAAACCATCACATCTGAGAAGTCTGCTCAGAAAATCCATGAGATGCACCCAAAACTGCAAAGGCTGCAGCTGGCATTGGTCAGCAGAAAGCTTCCGATTCTTCCCCGTGACGATGCCTGACTGTATGTCGAACAACCAAGGCTTTAAAAGTTGAACAAATTGGGCTATAAAGTTTTGCCTCATCTGCCACATTCACCTGACCTTTCACCAACTGACTACCACTTCTTCAAGCATCTTGACAACTTTTTGCAGGGAAAACCCTTCCACAACCTTCCACAACCAGCTGGATGCAGAAAATGCTTGCCAAGATAGTAGCACAGATATTTACACTACAGGAAGAAACAAACTTATTTCTCATTGGCAACAATGTGTTGACTGTAATGGGTCCTATTTTGATTTACAAAGATATGTTTGAGCCTAGTTATAATGATTAAAATTCATGGTCCAAAACTACAGTTACGTTTGCATCAAACTTTAATATTATTACTTCCCATTTTACAGATGAGGAAGTGGAGATAAACGGTGGTAAAATAAGCTGCCCAAGTTATATGATCACTAAATGCCAGGCCCACGATTTGAACCTGAGCAACATCATCTTCTCTGTGTTTTTAACCACTGCCCTCCAGTTGTTTACTCTTGTAGCAGCTTCTATTGCACGATTACACTGCAGTTGAATCATTCATACATACACCTCAGTAAGAGGAGGTGTCCTTAAGATACAGAAGGTGCATCTTATCGAATCTTTCATCCTCTTGATATTTGCTGCATATAAGTCAATTTCTCCTAGCACCCTAGATCACAAAGATCACTCTGTTTACACTCATAGCCATTTATTCTGTCCTTATTTGTTTCATGTTTCCAGGTCTTTGGCTTTTCAACTAGATTTTTCCTGGAAAGTAAAGACAACCTCCAAGCCTTTTCTGACTCCACCATAGTCCTCAGCACAGTGGTGAGCAAAGCATAATTGGCCTCTACATACCCACTGGGAAACTGGGTGACTTTTCTCTTTCCTTGTCCTTATTCAACACCATTTTGCTGACGTTTTCAATTAGTCATAGTCACTCTGAGTCCTAATTTCAGTCTTAAGGTGTCCTTGCTACAGCTGTTCAATTTAGTGGCGCCTGTAACCTTGACGTGTGCGTTTCCTTTCACCCTAGGAATCGCTGCAGGCAGGGCTGAGAGAAGGAGTAGATTCACTCTTGAAATACGAATGTATACCCCAGAGCATGCCAAAAACGGAACAGAAACTGCTAATGGCTTTGGGGAGAAACGTGACAAATATCCACCATAAAAGGAGAATTGTTCATACCTAACAGAAATCCCTATTCCACACTTTGTCATGAAAACAAAGAGGCAGTAGCATCATGAGGCTACTGGAGAAAGACTTCATAAATCCCCAGATTAAATGCTAAGAGGCCTTTCCAAAAGACTAGAAGAGAGAGATGCAGGGGGAAGAGCATTTCTTCTTTTCTGGTCCTTATTTACCCTCTCCCTTTTCCATTCACCTTTGCCGCCGATACGCTATGATCTTGGCTAAGACCTCTGAGCCTCAGTCTCCAATCGGTGGAAAATGAAGAGAATACCTGGTCTGTGGGGAAGACATAGGAGAGCGTTCTAAAGATTAGGCACCACCAGAAAAAAATTCAGTCCTGTTTGCAGGAGCTTGAAGGCATACATGAATGAAATCTGAAGAAAGAATCAGAAGGTGAAGGAAGAGGTGGAAGTGAAAGGAAGAAGTGCTGGTGGTTCCTCCCAATAGATTTCAGTTTTAGGGTACACCAAGGAAAGGCCTCACAGACAGAGCCCTGCTGTCGGGTAGAGTCAGGCAGAGGATGGCTGGTTCCTTCAGAGAAAGGTTTTGGACTTCTTTCCTCACAGAGAACTCTGCCAACGTCACTCTGAAGGTGAAGATAAGTGAGAACTTGGGTTCAGCAAGTGGAGAATAAAACACATGCCTTCACAAGGAAACTCGCACTACCAGTATCATACACCTTTCTTTGTTCTTCAACTACAAACACCCATCTGGAAGGAAGAAAAACCTTTGCTGGAGAAAGTTCAAAGCCTCTCTTCAGAACCACAGACAGTAGATATACTTAGAGAGGGGGCTGCACTCTGATCATCAATCATACTGACAACATATTTGAGATCTCCTGCTGAGAGGTTGTGCCCCAGTCTCCAAGGCCAAGATTTTACACACCAATTCTCTAGCAGAAAGACTGAACGCTGGCTTTGGGCTTTTCATCTTTCCAGACATAAGAACCAGCTCCCAAGAATACCTAACGTTTGACCTTGGGCACAGTCTCCCTTACCTCATGTGTCATATGAGGATAACCTAGCTCAGAGGTAGGGTGCACATTCAATCCAATACAGCTAAGGTGCTTCCTACTATGCCTAAGACATACACGTGCTCAATAAATGTATTGCTAATCACTATTATTTAACCTTCAAAGTAGAATTACCCTCAACTCATAAGTAGGGGTCTCCTACTTAATGTGATTTGAGAAGCATGAGATAGGATCTTGCTCCAATCTTTCCTTCCCATTTAATAGATGCCAGAGCCCCTGCAATTTCACCTTTAAAGGCATATTCTATAGTTGAATTTTAGCATTTTAAGGGAGAAAATACCCTTACCAGGCAACAAAATAATAATGCTTCTCAAAGCGAATAATATTTACTTGAGTTGACCTTGGCAACTTGAAACTCATTGAAAAACTTTCCTCCTTGTCACACATAGAGATTTCCCAAGATTCTCCTTGAATAGCAAATGCTGTGGACAAAGAACTTTGGGATAAGATGGGTACGGGTTGCTATCAGACAGGTATTGTGTAACTTTGGGCACAATCTCACTAAGCCTCAATTTCCATACCCATAAAAATAGTGCTAAGAGGCAATCTTGGGGACTGCTCATTTGTTCCCATATTTTACTGTTGTGCCAATTAAGAGTTCTGAAAGGGGGCTCGGCACCTGTGGCTCAAGCGGCTAAGGCGCCAGCCACATACACCTAAGGTGGTGGGTTCGAATCCCCAGTCCGGGCCCGCCAAACAACAATGATGGCTGCAACCAAAAAATGGCCAGGCGTTGTGGTGGGTACCTGTGGTCCCAGCTACTTGGGAGGCTGAGGCAGGAGACTTGCTTGAGCCCAGGAGTTGGAGGTTGCTGTGAGATGTGATGCCATGGCACTCTACCCAGGGGGATAGCTTGACGCTCCGTCTCAAAAAAAAAAAAAAAGAGTTCTGAAAGGGGGCGGCACTTGTGGATCAAAGGAGTAGGGCGCCGGCCCCATATGCTGGAGGTGGCGGGTTCAAACCCAGCCCCGGCTAAAAACTGAAAACAAAACAAAACACAGTTCTGAAAGGGAGTGGAGAAAAAGTCAGGAAGAGTAGAAACATTTCTAATGTGGGGTACAGCACAGATCAGGAGCTCAAAAGTAGTTTACCTTCAGACATCTATTCCTAAAATACAACAAAAATTCAATTGTGATAGCAAGATATTTTAAGCCTACTTCTCCTTCTCCTGGTATCCTCTTCACCACTTACAAAAATCCATGAAGGTACATAACAGCAAAACATGGAACAGATCGATTGTAAAACAAAACTATCCATTTTTGATTATGTATTTTAGCGTATCCCATTCATTGCTGATAACTCTGATAAACAGAGTCACAATCAGAAAATAAACAATCCTCATATAAAATGTGGCAATTACTGTGAAAGTGAAGGAAAATATTCCCATCCCTCAAGGATAAGAATCATTACTCAGAGATGAAGGGAAAGAGATGAACTTGAAGTTGCCAAAACAGACCCCACGGATAGTATATACCTGCTTACCCAAAAGTAGCAGCAATAGAACCAGTGAGAACTGCAACACAGGAGCAGGTAGTACTTATATCAGACAACAATAACCCAGTATATAGCAGAATGTGACATACCGCAAGAGGGACAACCATGAGCCACTTGAGTACAGTGAACAGGAAATCATTTCTCCCCAGACAAAGGAAAAAGGGTTTCACAAAAGCTAGCATTCAGACTAGGGCCTGCCAGATGGAACAGATTCTGATGGTTGGGGATGGGCAAGAGAAAACACTCTAGGCAGAAGAGAAAATACCATAGCAATGTAAAGGGGCCATCCCACGTGGCATGTTAGTGCTGGGCTCCTGCCCCAGACTCAGTGGAATCCCAGTCCTCCACTCACTTAGGTATGCGACCTTGGATAAGGCACTTAACTTCTTTAAGACCTAGTTTTCTGTTTGACGTGGTGGCTCACGCCTCTAATCCCAGCACTCTGGGAGGCTGAGGCGGGTGTGCTGCCTAAGCTCAGGAGTTTGAGACCAACCTGAGCAAGAGCAAGACCCCATCTCTAAAAAATAGCTGGGCATTGTGGTGGGTGCCTGTAGTCCCAGCTACTTGGGAGGCTGAGGCAAGAGGATCACTTGAGCTTAAGAGTTTGAGGTTGCTGTGAACAGTGACGCTACGGCACTCTACCACTGAGGAAGACAGAGTGAGACTCTGTTTCAAACAAAAGAAGACCCAGTTTTTTCCTCTGTAAAAGGTAGGGGGGTGTTGACAGGCACCTCAGGGGGCTTTTAAGGGGATCAGATGAAATAATGTAAACTAAACACATAGGCCTGTGACTAACGATAAATACCAATAACTTGTAGCTGCGGCTATTCTTCCATCTCAATAGCACACAGGGAAGTCCCTGCTAAAGATGAAATGAATATGAATATAGATTTTCTCGATGTGGATGGGAAGGGCTTGCTAGAATGATTCCCTACTCATGCCATGGGTCAGAAGCAAAGGGTGCTGTATAGCTAGCTAAATATATTTCCCTACATACATGAAGAAGCCCCTACTTATTAAAGCATGAAAACAAAAGACACCAAAGCCTTTCCACAGCATGATCCCTGCTTGCTGTATGCTTTAAATTCCTGCATTCCAGAGAAAAGCCATGAATAACCAAAATGCTTACAGACTGTCATGCTGGGGTTCATTGAGTTTTCTTATTAACCAAGAATTAATAGAAAACCATTTGTCTTAACCAAAAAAAAAAACCCACACACACAAAACTAAAGTCCAGATCCTGCAGTGTGGGTATAACTTAATGTGTCTTTGATGATTTAAGAGCTGGAAATGAGGGAAGGCTCCACACACTTAATGCATTGCAGAGCAGGAGGTAGGCCAACTGCAAAGGCAAGCTGGTGGGAATGGGAGAAAATCTGAGACTAAGGTAGAAGACAGAGCTCCCCAAGTGAAGGGCTTTCAGACTTGACCATGATCTACATTACATAAAAAATAAGATTTATACCAAATCCCCATATATACACATACACAACTTAAACAAAGATTTCTCAAAGCAATACTTACTTTCACTATGAACACATATTCTACTTTCTACTCTACTGTACTTCAATTTTGTATGTGTTGGTCATGACCCACAAAATTGTTCTTAGTAATCCACAGCCTGAAAAACCTTTTTATACATAGCACTCAGATGGTACAAAAATATACGGGTCCTGCCCTGTGTTTTTGAAGAAAGAAAGAAAGTCACAGAGGGTGAAGGAGCTAAGTCAATACAATTCAATCAAAAAAAAAAAAACTGGGCAGAAGATTAAAGACTGCAGCATTTTAGCAGAATTGGAAAGCTAGTGGGGAGAGAGGCATAGCTTCTAACGTGCAGCTGTAAGTTTCTGGCTAACTTTGGAGAATTTGTCAGGAAGCTGGGTCATGTCCTACAAAGTAAGGGTGCATAGTGGGGAATCCTTACCCCTTTCCTTCAATAGACCGATCATAGATGGCTGTCTATGGGCAGGGGAGCTCTCTGGTGGCTCCAAGTCTGATGTGACAGCCAGCAGCCCTCCTGGGGCTGGGGCCATCTGTTACCTGTCAAGGGGCCTACAGCATGCCCTGATATGGACATAGCATTCTGCTGCAGATAGGCAGAAAATCACTACAATTCGATCACTGAACTGTCATATATGCCTGTGGGGACCCCCAGGACACCAGAGGCACTTCTCCACAAAGAAGTTTCTATCAACAGGAAGTCTACTGTGTCACAGGCCCCCTGTGTGGCACAGCACTGCCATCCAGGGAAAATAAACTCTGCAACTAGGAAAAAATCATTGGCAGCCACCCATTTTGGCAAATTGCTGTGTGCATGTGCACATAGAAAGATTCCTCTCAGCAGGGCCTAGCTCTCCTGCGAGGGCAGATGGCTGTGTTTCAAGGGACACCAGAAAGGAAACACTGAGTTCAGAATCCCCAACAATAACCGAGAAGTGTGTGAAGGAAAAGAAGCCCTGCCGAAGTGAGCCGCCTGAGGGATCTGGTGTTGAACTGAAACGACGACAGCCATGACATTTCTAAGTCTAGGACCAAGGACGGGAGATTATGTATCTCTCAGAATAGACCAGCCTTGACCATGGAAAACAGAAACAAACTGGGGAAGTTTTAGAGGAAGGAAGTATTTGCCACGGTGTACAAGGTTAAAGCAACATCAGAGTAACTGTATTCACTGGAATGTACAGGTCATGTGAATCAAAAACAGCATTTTTGGAATATTACAGGAAGGAAACGTGCCTGTTAGAATACCCAAAGGCCAATTTGCAAGGAACCAAAAGCAGCGGTAAGTTGAAATCCTAGTAGGCCACAGGAAACCCCCCCCCATTCCCTGAAAGTCAGGAAACAACAATGAGCCTGGGTTATGGGGCTTCTACCACCACATGCTTTGTATTATCTTGGCTGTTTGGTCTGTGATGCTTCTTCAACAGGACTGTGGAGAAGTTTTCTTAGAGAAGTTACAGGGGGAAAAAAAAATCCCTGCCTACTTCTCAACGCTGACTCTGCAAGTCACAAGATCTCCAGGCCTGAGCTTCAGGGACCTGCTGCACATCCCCCAGGCACCTCAGCGCTGCCCTCCATTGTTGCTGCCATCTTTTACTGCAGCTCAACACGATCATCTCAACATGAAGATCCTATATTTGCCATCGGCTTGACTCTTGAAGCTAATTCCCATCCAATACCTCTCTCAGGGATCTTCTTAGCAGTCTCACTGATCCTAAGTGCAAGAAATTTGATTTCAAACAGCGACAACTGTTTGGAGCAGAGGGTAATTTTTGCAATTTTAAGCATTTCTCTATGAGGAGAGAATGAATAACAGTTATTCACTCTAAGTCATAGGAACGGTTATGAAACAATTTGTATGGGCAAGGTGAAAGGAAACAATAAAAGAAACTGCTCTGTCCTACTGTTAAGCCAGTGGAGAGGGCAAGTATACTTAGCTGTTCTGATCATCAATAGCAAGAGGTCTTTGCACTATTTGGCTCAAATGTGCCCTGTCTGATGCTGAGGTACAACCCATTTAAGTTTTAGAAAAAAAAATAACTCTCATTATCACTTCTATATAAATTAGTGGGGCTGCCAGTAAGGAACGTCAAAAGTTTTTTTCTGAAAATGAGTAACTGAATTCTTGGCCAGAAATGAAAAGCCTGTGATGAATTTCATGGGAGACTACTTATACAGTAAGGCATACCTAGTGCCCCCAGGAGTTGCAAATGCAGTGACCACACAGACCACACAGGAGGCTGTCCCCCCTCACCCGGAAGGACCCATACTGCTAGAGTAACAGTGGTTTAGAAAATAAACTTTGGGGACAAAATAGAAAATAAACTTTGGGGTCGGACAGCTGCATTAGTGTCCTAGTCTGCAATGCAGGACTTGAGGCAAGTTACTTATTCTATGCCTCAATTTCATCATCTGTTAAATGAAGAAAACTACCTTTTCACAAGGTTGTACTAAGAACTAAATGAGGGAACACACAGTGCAGGGCATTCCACAGACATTAAGTGTTGTCACCATTATTTTAGATTATTCCAGACTTTGCCTTATTTTTCCTCTTTTGGGCCAGGATGTCCCTAAAAGCAAGAAGACGTCGATCTTCATCAGCAGAGATGGGAAATGCTGTTTATTTCTTAAGAAATTTGACCAGAGACCTACATCATCTTCCTCAGGAAATGGAAATAGTATAGAAGATCCCTTTATGGTAACACCTCTGCACCCCAAAGTCTTGCCAAAACCTAACAGAAGAGACATTTCCTAACATGTCTTCCTTCAAAGGCATCTCAGCTTCTACTATAAAATCCTTGTACTCAACTTAAAGTGGAAAATTCAAACTAGGTCTTGGGGTATGTTTCCTTTAAAATTAATTCAAAATTGATTTCATTAACTGGGCTAATTAGCTCCTTTCTCTTCCAGGCTTCATAGGTCCAGATAAAGCTGTAATTTCTTTTTCTGGAGGGAAGTTTGAAGTCATGGAAGTATCTCCCAGTACACATCTGTGTAAGACTATTAAACAGTGAGAGGGAAGGTAATCTTAAGTGGCAACAATGGAGTATGCCAGAATGTCCATGGAGCATGTATTCAAGTTCACCATGGAAGTTCACCATGGTGTCAGATCCAGGACTATGCCTCTCCTACCCAGAAGACACATCTTGCTTCCTTTGTAGCCTTTGCCCTAGACAAGTATCATCATGTTTGTGCTTCAGGGAAGGTTTCACTTCCTGGATCTCTCCTAATCATGGCCTCTTACCAGGCTGTGCACACAAGCAGCGGTGTTAGGAAACATCCCATGGCTGAGGTGTTCAAGTGCTAGTTCTTGTAGCTCCAAGTCTCAATTTTCTCATTTTCCTGAGAGGCTAGAAAGAAGTTTTCTGAGGATCCTCTGGATGCTAAAGAGAGCTGTGTCAGTAAATGTGGGGTTCCTCATGAAGGAAAGGGGGCAGGAAAGAAAAGAAAATCTAGATGCTGGAAATGAAGTCTGTAAGAAAATGGGGGAACTGGTAAAGCTGCTACCACAGTGGCTCTGTCCACTCATAAAATTCAGCCAGTCTTGGAGTGAGATGGGGTAGAACCACAGTCTTGGCTAAATTAACTGGAGAATTATAACCCTAATAGGGGAACAAGGTGAATGCCAAATCCCAGAAACCAGGAACATTGGTTCTGTTTTAAATGTTTTAAAACTGCAAGGCAGATCTCTCAACTGATATGGACGTACCTTTTATGAAATCCTGCAATTATTCCCATATACACACAAGCTGTGGAACGACGGAGGAGTGCTTAATGGTGTTCATTTTCTGAAGCCTTACACAGGTCTGTTGGAACTTTTAGATTCTTAAGGATATGTGCCAATTTGTCCTTTTCTCTCCCCCAAATTTTCAGATACCCCTGTAGCCTTTACTATCAGGTACCCAAATTCAAGGACCTTTCTGTCAGTTATTTCTTTACATGAAGACCACTTGTGTATCTATATGTTTTGTGATGAGGTCTTGCTAGGTTGACCAGGATAGTCTTGAACTCCTGGGCTCAAACAATCCTCCTACCTCAGCCTCCCAAATAGCTGGAATTACAGGCATGTGCCATGTTGTCCATCTTACACATGTATTTAATAGACCAATCAATTTGAATTAAAATAATGACATTCTAAAAATTTTGATTTGTATACTTTTAAGCATCAACCACCATGTATTAAGTTAACAGTGCTATTGGTAGTAATATCTTGCACCAATCTTTTACTAATATGAAATAATTCTGACATAAGGATCTTGCAACTATCTCAAATATAATCAAATTTCTGGCGGAAGTTAGTTAACATATTTTTAAAAAATCAAGGCTCGGCGCCTGTGGCTCAATCGGCTAAGGCCTCAGCCACGTACACCTAAGGTGGCGGGTTCAAATCCCCAGCCCGGCCCGCCAAACAACAATGATGGCTGCAACCAAAAAAAATGGCCGGGCGTTGTGGCGGGCGCCTGTGGTCCCAGCTACTTGGGAGGCGGAGGCAGGAGA
>CAUYQV010060028.1:0-21232 GCA_963574575.1 Galagoides demidoff
ATATTTTATTACTTTCATAGCATATGTATTGATCCAGTCAGGGTACTTGTGTTATCTATCACCTTCAATATTCATCACTGTTTTGTGATGGTTGGGCACAGTGGCTCACGCTGGTAATCCTACCACTTTGAAAGGCCAAGGAAGGTGGGTTGCTTGAGCTCACCAGTTTGAAACCAGTCTAAGCAAGAGAGAAACTTCAGCTCTAAAATTAGAAAAAAAAATGACCCAGCATTGTGGCAGGCACCTGTAGTCCCAGCTAATTAGGAGGTGGAGGCAAGAGGATCGCTATGAGGTTGTTGTGAGCCATGACACTATGGTACTCTACCCAGGGTAACAAAGTGAGACTCTGTCTCAAAACAAACAAACAAACAAACAACAACAACAACAAAAAACAACACTAGGACTTATTCTTTCTATCTAACTGTATGTGTGTGCCCATTAACTAACCTCTCTTCACCTTCTCCTCCCACTCACACGCTCCTCCCAGATGCTGGTATCTGTCCTTCTGCTCTCCCTCTCCTTGAGATCAACTATTTTAGCTCTCAGATATAAGTGAGAACATGTGATGTTTGTCTTTCTGTTCCTGTCTTAATTTACTTAACATAATGGCCTTCAGTTCCCCTCACGTTGCTGCAAATGACCAGATTTCATTTTTTACGGCTGAATAGTGTTCCATTATGTTTATAGACCACATTTTCTTTATCCACTCACCCACTGATGGACACTTAGATTGATTCCTTATCTTTGCTCCTGTGAACAGTGCCGCGATAATCATGGAACTGTAGATTTTTGAGATATTGACTTCTTTTCCTTTGGATGTATACCCAGCAGTGCTGGATCATATGGTAGTTATAGTTTTAGTTTTTTGAGAAACCTCCATACTGTTTTCCATTGTGGCCATACTATTATAATCTACATTCCCACCCTTTTCTCCCCATTCTCCCTGGCATCTCTTATTTTCTATCATTTTAATAACAACTATTCTAACTGGGGTAAGATAACATCTCCCTGTGGTTTCGATTTGCATTTCCCTGATGGTTAGTGTCATATACTTGTTTGCCATTTGCATATCTTCTTTTGAGAAGTGGCTATTCAGGGCCTTTGCCCACTTTTTGTCTTTATTATTTTATCTTTTATTTTTTGAGGCAGTCTTACCGTCACCCTGGGTAAAGTGCCATGGCATCCTCACAGCTCACAGCAACCTCAAACTCTTGGACTTGAGTGGCCCTCATTCCTCAGCTTCCCCAGTAGCTGAGGCACCTGCTACAATGCCCAGCTATTTTTTCTATTTTTATGAGAGATGGGGTCTTGCTCTTGCTCAGGCTGGTCTTGATCTCCCGAGCTCAAGCAATCTGCCGTCTCAGCCTCCCAGAGTGCTAGGATTACAGGTGTGAGCCACAGTGCCCAGTCCCTTTAATCCATTTTAGTTGATTTTTTTTTAAGAGATAGGGGTCTAGTTTCATTCTTCTGTATATGGCAATCCAATTTTGTCAGCACAATCTATTGAAGAAGGTGTCTTTTCCTCCAGTGTACGTTCTTGGTGCCTTTGCTGAAAATCAATTAGTTGTAAATATGTGGATTTACTTCTGAGTTTTCTGTTCTGTTCCATGAGTTTATGCATCTGTATTTATAATAATACTGTGCTGTTTTGGTTATTATAGCCTTGTAATATATTTTGAAGCCAGGTAGTGTGATGCCTCCAGCTTTTTTCTTTTTACCCAGGACTGCTTTGGATATTTAGGCTCTTTTGTGGTTCTATGTGAATTTTAGGATTGCTTTTTTCTATTTCTATGCAAAATAACATTAGCATTTTGACAGACATTGCATTGAATCTGTAGGATGTTTGAGGAAATATGATCATTTTAACAATATCAATTCTTTCAATACATGAGCATAGGATGTCTTTCTATTTTTTTTTTTTTGTGGGACTTTTTGTCTTTCTATTTTTTGATGTCCTCTTCAATTTCTTTCAACACTGAGTTTTCATTGTAGAGGTTTTCTACTTACTTCCTTGGCTAAATTTATTCTTAGGATTTTTTTTGAGCTATTGTAAGTGGGATTATCTTTTGAAATTTATTTTTGCTGGTTCATTATTGGTGTATAGTTGCTCCACTTATTTTTGTATGTTGATTTAGTATCCTGTAACTTTTCTCAGTTTATCAGATATAAGAGGGTTTTTTTTTGTTTTTTTTTGCAGTTTTTGGCCGAGGCTGAGTTTGAACCCGCAACCTCCAGCATATGGGGCCAGTGCCCTACTCCTTTGGGCCACAGGTGCCACCCAGATCTAAGAGTTTTTTGGTGGCGTCTTTAAGCTTTTCTATTTGTAAGATCATATTGTCAAAAGAGGGACAGTTTGCCTTCCTGTTTTCTAGTGTGGATGCCTTTTGTTTCTTTATTTTGCCTGATTATTCTGGCTAAGACTTCTGGTACCATAGTGAAGAGGAGTGGTGAAAGTGGGCATCTTTGTCTCATTCCAGTTCTTATAGGAAAGGCTTTTAGCTTTCCCACATTCAGTGTTATGTTACCTGTAAATTTGTCTTCTATGTCCTTTATTATGTTGAGAGCTTTTGTCATAAAAAATGTTGAATTTTATCAAACGCTTTTCTGCACTATTGATATGATCAATATGGTTTTTGTCCTTCACTCTGTTAATGTGATGTATCACATTTATTGATTTGTATATATTGAACATCCTTGCATCCTTTGGATAAATCCCTGGATCATGATATATTCTCTCTTTGATGTGCTATTGGATTTGTTTTGCTGGTATTTTCTTAAAAATTTTTGCATTTATGTTCATAAGAGATATTGACCTATAGCTTTTTCTTTTGTTGTTGCTGTTTCTTTTGTTTTTTTTTCTTTTCCCTGTCTGTTTTTGGTATCAGGGTGTTGCTGGCCTTGTAGAATGAGTTAGGAAGAATTCTCCTCTTCAATTTTTTGGAGAATAGTTTGAAGATAATTGATGTAATTGATGTTAGCTCTTCTTTGTAAGTTTGGCAGAATTCAGCAGTAAAGCCATCTGTTCCTTGACTTTTTCTTTGTTGGTAAACTTTTTATTACTGATTCAATTTTATTACTCATTATTGGTCTATTCAGGTTTTCTATTTCTTCCTGATTCAATCCTGGTAGGTTTTATGTATTTAGGAATTTATCCATTTCCTCTAGGTTTTCCCATTTGTTAGCATATAGTTGTTCGTAAAAGTTGCTGACAATCTTTTGTATTTCTCTGGTATCAGGTTTAATATCTTATTTTTCATCACTGATTTTATTTGGTTTTTCTCTTTCATTTAGTTTTATCTTGATCTTTATTACATGTATTTCTTTTCTTCTACTAATTCTAGGTTTAGTTTCTTCTTGATTTTCTAGTTCCTTAAGGTGCATCATTAGATTGTTTCTTACTTTTTTGATGTAACTATATTGTTCTAAACTTCCCTCTTAGCGCTGTTTTTCTGTATCCTACATGTTTTGGTGTGTTTCATTTTAATTTTTATTTTGTTTCAAGGTATTTTTAAATGTCCTTCTTAATGTCTTCCTAAACCCAATGGTCAATCAGGACCATGTTTAATTTCTACATATTTGTATAGTTTCCAAACTTCCTTTTCTTATCGATTGTTAGTTTTTTCCATTGTAGTCTATGAAGATACTTGATATGATTTTGAGTTTTTAAAATTTTTTGAGACTTGTTTTGTGTCCTGACATATGGTCTATCCCAGAGAATGTTCCGTGTGCTAATGAGAAGAATGTGTATTCTGTAGCTGTTGGATGAAATGTTCTGTAAATGTCTGTTAGGACCATTTGGTCTAAAGTGCAGTTGAAATCCAATCTTTGTTAATTTTCTGTCTAGATGATCTGTCTAATATGGGAGTGGGGTATTGAAGTTCCAACTATTATTATATGGGGGGGTCTATCTCTTCCTTTAGTTCTATTAACTTATATATCTAGGTGCTCTGATGTTGGGCAAATATATGTTTAGAACTGTTACATCCTCTTACTGAATTGATCACTTTATCATTATATAATTATTTTTTATCTCTTTTCAATATTTTTGTCTTAAAGTCTATTTTATTGGATATAAGTACAACAACTCTTGCTTTTGGTTTTCATTTGTATAGACTATCTTTTCCCATCCTTTTACTTTTAGTCTGTCTATGTCTTTAGAAGTGAGATGAATTTCTTGTAGGCAGCATATAATTGGGTCATTTTTAAAAATCCATTTAGCAAGACCATATATTTTAAGTGGAAAAATTCTTTCATTTACATTCAAGGTTATCATTGATATATGAGGGCTTATCTCTGTTTTTTTTTAAATTGATTTCTGTTTTTTTGTATATTCTTTGTTCCTTTTTTTCTCTCTTATTGTTTATCATTGTGGTTTGGTGGTTTTCTGTAATGGTAATGTTGAATCTTTTCTCTTCCTTATTTGTATGTTTGCTCTACTAGTGGGTTTTACACTTGCACATCTTTTCAGGATTGTAGATATCACCATTTTGCTTCCAGGTGCAGGATTACCTTATGTAGATCTTGTAGGGCTGGTCTAATAGTGATGAATTTCCTCAGGTTTTGTTTGTCTGGGAAATACTTTATTTCTCCTTTATTTTTGAAGTGTAACTTTGTTTTTATTATCCTTGACTAAGTGGTCTATTTCTTTCAGCACTTTGAATATATGGTCCCATTCTTCCTGGGCCTGTAAGGTTTCTGTTGAGAAATCTACCATTAGTCTGTTGGGACTTTCCTTTTAAGTGACTAGATGCTTTTCTTTTGCTGTTTTTAAAAATGTTTTAGAATTTATTTTTCTAAATTCTTTTTATTTTTGTCTAACTAGGTTATTTCAAAACACCTGCCTTCAAGTTTTAGAAGTCTTTCTCATGCTTGATCTGGTCTATTGTTGAAGCTTTGTTTTCTGTTTTATTGATTAATGTTCTTAACTTTATCTCTTTTTAATTTCTCCAAGTTTCATTTATTGTTATATTTGAAAATTCTTAAGTAGGATTCTAATCTCATTAATTATTAGCCTTCTTCTTTTCTTTTCTTTTTTCTTTTTTTGAGACGGAGCCTCAAGTTATCTCCCGCTGGGTAGACTGCTGTGGCTTCACTGCTCACAGCAACCTCCAACTCCTGGGCTCAAGTGAGTCTCCTGCCTCAGCCTCCCAAGCAGCTGGGACAGGCACCTGCCACAACGCCGGCCATTTTTTGGTTGCAGCCATCATTGTTGTTTGGCGGGCCCAGGCTGGGGATTCGAACCCGCCACCTTAGGTGTATGTGGCTGGCGCCTTAGCCGCTTGAGCCACAGGCGCCGAGCCAGCCTTCTTCTTTTCTTATGTAAGCATTTGATACTATAATTTTGTCTCAGATTTTTCCTATAGCTCCATTTCATACATTACATGGACTATTTTTATTATCATTCAGTTTAATTTTGTTTCAGTGTAAAAATTCTTTTTTTCATTATACTTTATTAAAGTATAATTGACATGACATGCACTGTTTTAAAGCATACAGTTCTATGAGTTTTGACAAATGTAACACCTGAGTAACCATCACTGGAATCAATATATAGAATGTTTTTGTCACCCCAAAATATTTCCTTATGTTTCTTCCCAGCTAATATCCACCAAAGCAACTACTAATCTAATTTCAGCCATTAAAGATTAGGTTAGTCTTTTCTAGCATTTAATAGAACTAGAATCATTCAATACTCTATTTCTCCTTTATTTATGAAGCATAACTTCATAAGTTATTGTATTTATGCACCTATTGTATTTGTGTGTCTGATTTCTCTAGCTCACCATAATGTTTTTGAGATTTATCATATTTCATATCTTTGAGATTAATTTTTTATTGATAAGCAGTTATTTACTTCTTAGGAAGTACAACAGTTTGTTTATCCATTCAGTTATTGATTGGCTTTTGGGTCATTTTAGTCTTTTTGCTATTATGAATAAAGCTGCTATGAACATTCTGGTACCAAGTCTTTGTATAGGTGAATGTTTTTAATTTTGTTAAATAAATACCCATGGTAGAATTGCTAGATCTTATGGCAAATATATATTTTAACTTTAAAAAAATTTTCCAAACTGTTTAAAATGGCTATATTGTTTTTTATGCCCACCAGTAATATATGAGAATTCCAGTTGTTCCACTTCTCACCATCACTTAGCATTTCCAATCTTTTCTTTTTAAGATATTCAAATGGGTATGTATTGCTCTCTAATTATAGTTTTAATTTATATGCCCCGATGACAAATTATGTTGATTATCTTTTTACATGTGCTTATTGATTACTTGTATTTTTGCCTAGCACATTAAGTCTATTTTGAGTTATTTTTAAATCCACACATTATATATTATTGTTCAATAGTTATTGTTTGTTCAGATTTACCTATGTTTGCCAATTTGTTTGCTACTTTCTGTATTTAAAACCTTTTTTCTGTTGTCAGTTTTCTTGTTTCTTAAATATATCCTTTAGAAGTTCCTTTAGTGAAGGTCTGTTGTTGGTAAATTCTGTTTTGTTCACTTGAAAAATGTTTTGATTTCATTCTTATTCTTGAAAAATAATTTTAGGATACAGAGTTCTCTTTCCCCAACATTTTCTGTCATTATCTGTCTTTTTCCTTTTGATGCTCTTAATATTTTTGTCTTTGGCATTCTAATGCTTCCCTTTAATATGCAGGTGTGCATTTATTGGTATTTATCCTTACTGTGACCAAACTTATGTTAACAAGTTCTTAGGGGAAACTGTTACTATTTTCTGTCTGGAACAAAGGTGGAGAATGTAGGCTTCCCTTTACAATTTTTTCCTTTTGTCTGAGAAAGCAGTTTTTGGAATGTTTCTGCTTATTCAAGTGTATCTAGTTCAGATCCTCTACTTTGTAAATCCCAAGGCCTAGTCTCCTGCTTACTCAGATGGCCATTAATTAATAGCCTGGTCTCCAAGACAATAGCCTGGCATTATCTTTTTTGCTTCAGGGGAACACCAACTTTAGCATTCACATTTGCCCATTCTCTGGTTTCTGCTTATTCTGAATTTTATTGGCTCCTGTGGTTTTTCTGTAACTCCTCAGCAACTCAATAATATATATAAAATGATACTTGCTGTTGTTTATCTAACATGGATATTTGGCAGTGAGGGGGCTTTCCAGACCTCCTAGTCATTTTGACTACATAGTCCAGAAGCGTAACTTAAAATACATATACACATTTGTGCGCACACACACACACACACACACACACGTATATAAAACCATGCTAATCTATTTTTAAAGGGAATAACAGAATATTTTTAAATAACCAAGTATAATACTCTCAAGATAGTTATATTTATCACAACAATACCACAAATAAAATCCTGAAATGAAAACCACAAACTCTAGTAACAGTATTGTATTTTGGGGCTTTCCCAATTTGTAGCCTTCCAGAAGCAGAGCTTTTAACAAGTATTTTTAAGCATTTACTGTAGACTTAGAAGTATTAATATATTGGGGGGAACCACAAAGGGTGAGAAGACACAAACTCAGACTTCCGTAATTTTGCTATTGTTGAAAAGACAAAACTAACCAATCTGTGTGCAACAATCAGAGAACAATTTAAGAGTAAACTAGGAGGAGATAACTGTTCAGAAGAAAGAAAGACTCGTAAATAAATTGTTGGTGATTTCACCTTTCTCTGCTCCCAGATCACCAGTATGGGTGCCCTCCACCTTTGCGTGTATACAGGTCCCCTTCTGAATATACGACCACGTGGAATGCTCAGCATAAAGGATGGAATACAACACTGGATCCCAGTGGGCCTCTGTCAGAGATAGGAATTCTGAGATTCTTGCTGATGGGTAGAAAGTATCCCAAGGGGATAGTTAGTGTGAGAAGCAACTGGTTCTGCCTCTAACTGAATGTGCAAACTTGGGTACTACATTCTCCTTTCTGGACTTCTGCTCTCTCATCCATTGTATGCATGATGGGTGAACTGTATTAATTGTCGATTCATTTGTGCCAGAGGGCTGAAACATTTGTAGGGGCTACTGCCTGTGGTCCTGAGCCATCATCACATCATCATTTATCTCTAGGGAGAAGTATTTCCTTATCTCTTAGCATCTCTCCCTTTGGTGTTTCCTATAAATAAGATTCATCATGATGGTCAGATAATGAATATTAGATGAATTCTCAGAGAAACCTGAGGATGCCTAAGGGTAAGAATTCAAGTTACAGTCAATTGTAGTCTCTATAAACAGCTGACAACAAATAAACACCCAGTGAGACAATGGTTACTCAAAAGCTTGTCCAATAAGAGAGTCAAATTAGTTTTCAAGTTCAAAAGAAAGAAAAGCTTAGAGTCTAGTAATGTGAACAGTCAAAATTTCTTTGCTGATAGAAGACTCTGTTGTGCCAAGCACATTCCTTTGAGCATCCATATTTGAGTGCCTCATCCATGTTCTAAATCCATGGGTTCAGAATGTGACTAGAGCTAGAGGATCAAGCCTAGAAGAAGGCAATGGATTTTTGTATTAAATTCCAGATATTAATTAGATTTCATGTGATTGACCTTATTTCTACAAAATAATTACAGGGATTTAATTCAATATTCTGGTTCATTTGGGTTAGATTAACTGAGATTTTACAATGTGCATGAAGAAATATGGTGCTCAAGGAGGGTGTTTTGTATAGAGGAAAATGTTTGCAATTTAACTGGTAAATTGGAGAATAGGTGACACCTACTTTGGAAGACTTCTTCGAGTAGGCATTTCTTGAATTAAGATTTAATGAGATATGCAAAAGGAAAAGTGTCATTCCTTGAGGGTCCTAAGACAGATGTCCCTTAATGTGGGGCTGAGGAGGCTTTTGACCATTATTAAGAGGTCCCAGCGGGGCCCGATGAAGGAGGCGCTGTGCTCTGCTCCCCAGGTGGTGATCTTGTGCCCTTTCACTGGCATACAGCAGACCTTCCCTTGCAGCAACTGGCTGGATGAGAAGAAAGTAGATGGGCTGATCGAGAGGCAGCTCTATGAGATGATGTCACTCAGGAAGAAGCGGCTGAAAAGTAAGTAGAGGAGACCCAGAACCCAGAGGCCTCTCAGACAGGGCCAGGATGTCAGACCACTAGGCAAAAGCCTGGGGGGCCAACCACTCCTGCTTCTCAGTTGTCCTCTAGGAAAGAAGGGAAAGGTCCCCCAGCAATTCCAGGGTACAGGCCATATCGAGTTACACTCCTGGAACCAAGCTGACTCCAGTGTCCCCAAATTGAATAAGCTGTGCTGATGGGTGTGGTGTTAACCTGAATGGCTCACTACAGTGCACCCTGAATGTGCTGAACGTAGGGTGGGTGGCCAATTCTTCTCCATTTGAAGCATACTAATAAGCTTTAGCCATTAAAAAAGGTAATAAGGGCCATTCTCGCTGGAGTTAGATGATATTTCAGGGTGGTTTTGATTTGTATTTCTCTAATAATCACACCTTTTGGGGGCAAGACAATTATAAGAGGGACTTTACGTACCAAATGTAATCAGTGTAACCTGGTTTCTTGTGCCTTCAATGAATCCTTAAGAAAAAAAAAATTAAAAATAAAAGTAATAAGGGATCCTAATGTTTTTTTTTTCACAGTTTTTGGCTGGGACTGGGTTTGAACCCACCACCTCTGGTATATGGAGCCGGTGGTCTACTCCTTTGAGCCACAGGCGCCACCCCAAGGGATCCTAATTTTAAGAGAAAGGAATCTTTTTTTTTTTTTTTTTGAGACAGAGTCTGACTTTGTTGCCCGTAGTAGAGTGCCATGGCATCACAGCTCCCAGCAATCTCAAACTCATAGGCTCAAGCGATTGTCTTGCCTCAGCCTCTGGAATAGCTGGGACTACAGGTGCTGCCATAATGCCTAGCTATTTTTAGAGATGAGGTCTTGCTCTGCCTCAGGCTGGTCTCAAACTAATGAGCTCAGGTAATCCACCTGCCTCAGCTTCCCAGAGTGCTGGGATTACAGGTGTGAGCCACTGCACTCAGCCTTTAGCAAAGACTCTTTACCTTTCTAAGTTTGGCACTTGTTATAATGGGTTTCTGAAAGGGGGGTGCACCTGTGTACTGATTCAGTTCTGATCACTTTGAATTTCTTCCTCTTCTCCACTGAGAACATGAAAATCTTTTCACTTCTGAAAGTTTTTGGTGCAACTTGATCTGTTTCATAGAATTCCCTTGGTCCTTGTGGGTCTGGACAACTGACCTGAAGAAAGCTGGTACCAACACGCCCATCTTCATCCAGATTTATGGGCAGAAGGGACGGACGGATGAGATTCTCCTGAATCCCAACAACAAGTGGTTCAAACCCGGCATAATTGAGAAGTTCAGGGTAGGAGAGGAGTGCGACAGGGTGGGAGGGAGAAGAGGATGGTAGGGTGTGTGTGTCATGAAGATTCTGGTTCTCTAAGCCAGATTTGGGAGGAATTATGAAGACAAAAAGGTGCAATGGAGCCTTTAAGCACCTGCAAAAGGTGACGCATTTGATGACGTACAGGCAAGGTATTGAATGGGGCACAATTTAGACCTGGCCCTCCATGTAAATCAAACAGTCCAAAGATAAGGCTGGGGGAGGAAGCAAGTGTGGAATGAAGGGGTTTGGACATCTAGGAATTGAGCAACTTGGGGAATCACTGAAGAACAGAGACCCTGAGCACAGTGAGTGTCAGATCGCCCAATCCAGATTGTATTAGAGAAGAAAGCCCAAATTGAAGAGAAAGTATATGACTTTTAGGAATATTAGAACATTTAACAATAAATTCAACTTTAAAAATTTTTTGGTATGTATATAACTAGAGAACGGCTTTATTTTTTTTTTCCTAAAAGAAGTGCTACTTCAACCTTTAGATAGGAATAATTTGTAATTTGCTGCTCTCCTCTCAGAACACCCCTTGGTGCCTTTATTATGGCACTTAGTCCATTGCTCTTTATGTATTTGTCTTCCCCATAGATGGTGGGCCTGAGGGAAAGGACATGACCGCTGGATTTGTCTTTTTGTCTATTTCAGTGCCCAGTGGAGCCCTGGGGCTATGGGCCTGTGCTAATTTACAGGGCTGCCCTGTAGATTTTATTACTGGAAGTTTAATGCTTGCAGGGGCCACTTTAGGCTGGATCCCATGGTGGGTCAGTTATATTGGTTCAGTTTCACCAGCGCAGATTGAGCCCTAGCTCTATGTGGCTGTCTTGCCTTCATGTGCCACTGGTTACAAGGGTTGCAAGAGGACAGGATGTGTGAGGGTGGCTTGGAAAACACCTGTCCTCTCTGCTGAAGAAACAGCCGACAGCAGGTACCCTTCTGTAGGGAGTAGGCTATGAGGATAAGTACATTTCTCAGTTATGCCCACTCAAACCTTTCTACTTTTTGCCATAGATTGAGCTCCCAGATCTCGGCAGGTTTTATAAGATTCGGGCATGGCATGATAAGAGGAATCCTGGTTCTGGATGGCATTTAGAAAGGGTGAGATGTACCATCTTGGGGTTTGGGAGGTCACTGGGAGAGGAACCACAACGGTCCCTTTCTAGGACCCCTGTCACATTAATTTGCTCCTATTAATTGGGAGTGGGGGGTACAAAAGCGCTGTCATGAGACCTGAATTTGGGTATAGGTGACAGGAGGGAGACAGGGAGAGATGAGAAGAAGAACTTCCAAAATATACTGAGAAAATGCTGAGGTGTTCAGGGGCATGGTGTTCAGCCAGTCCCTGGCCGCTAGGCAAGTGTGGGTCTTCAAGGGACCAGGAAAAAAGTACTAATCTGACTCTGCCTTCCACAGGGATCATCTCTGGGAGATGGCCTTGGCCTTTCTGCAATGATACAGCAGAACAGGGGTCTCCAGGGCATGGGTGACTATCTCTGATACACACACTTGCTCACCCCAGGATTTCATTCCAGATGACTCTGATGAATACTCTGAATAAGGACAAGTATAACTTCAATTGCAACCGCTGGCTGGACGCCAACGAGGATGACAATGAGATCGTGAGGGAAATGACTGCAGAAGGCCCAACGGTGCGGAGGATAATGAGCAGTGAGTACTGACCAGCTCACCATCTTGGAGGAGGCAGTGGTGTGCTTGGTGTGCCAATGGGGGCGCAGAGTCTTGACTGTTGTATATCATCAGGCTCCTCTGAAAGTCAAAGTGGATTAGAAGGTCCTGGACTAAAGATTGGCCTGGAGGATCCATTGCCAAGGCATGATGCTAGAGCTCTACTGGGGTGGGTATGAAGGGGAGGGTCTTCAGTTGGCTCTGAGGGGATGAAAATAATGTGCACTGAACAATAGTTCTCTGGAGTCTCCCCCAAATTAAAAGCTATCCTCTTGTTACCCTCAAATTAAACATAAAATGCTCCCCCAAAGGAAAGTTGGATCTGGGCTCTTATAGCTATATGTGGCTACTATCTCATCATCTTTTCTCTCTTCTTCTGTTTTTCTTTAAGGATAGTAGGGGAGGGTCTGAGCCTTTAATCTGGAGTTCAGCATCCACATTTAAAGAGCCAAAGGGAGGTCTTTTTGCTTCTAGGTTATAGTGGCAGAATGTTGGCAAATACCTAGCACAAGTCCTGTCCTTTAACCATGGGTAGACATTACCAAGTGATCACAACATTCTCTCCCACTGAGTCTGAAATGAGCTTTGTAGCCCTCAATATGGCACTCTGAGCAGACGTTAATGATTGATCAGAATTGGCACTTAAGATAATTACCCGATTTGCTATTTTTGTGGTAGTTCTTCATTTGTAATAGGAAAGTAATATTGCAAAATTACAAAATGGTAAAAATATATAGATAACAGTGTCACCATAGTTCCAGGCGCCCTTCTAAGTATTTCAATAATGTCATTTCACAGGTATTGTGTGATATTTATCAGTGCTCTGCATTTGCACACCCAGTAGAAGTTCTGTATATATATGTTGAAATGATTTGATCAGAGTTAATTACTTAAAAACATAGAAGCCCTAGACAGCAAATATCTAAAAAGAGATCATCATTCTGTTAAGTCTAATTAGGCAATGTTTGTAATTAGCACCTGTTTCTTCTCCTTTATGGTTCTTCATTCTTTTTTTTTATTATTATTAAATCATAGCTGTGTACATTAATGCAATTATGGGGTACAATGTGTTGGTTTTATATACCATTTGAAATATTTTCATAAAACTGGTTAACATAGCCTTCACTGCATTTTCTTAGTTATTGTGTTAAGACATTTATACTCTACACTTAGTCAATTTAACATTGCACCCTTATAAAATGCACCTTAGGTGTGTTCCCACCAATTACCCTCCCTCCACCCATCTTCCCCTCTCCCCTCCCCTCTCTCTCCTCTTTCCTCTTCTTCTTGGGCTATAGTTGGGTGTTTCTTCATTCTTAAGTAAATATGTGATTATAGAATATTTAATGTTCAAAGGCCCTTAAAATAACCTGATACAGATAAGGAGCTGGAAGTTCTTGACATGGTTAAACAGTTAGTTAGAGACAGAGTTAGATCTACAACAAGGTAGATCTTGCTTCCTGGTTCAGTGACTATACCAAGACACCACCCTGGATTTTACATTCATTAATATTTGCTTTGGGAATAAGGCAGTCATCTTCCTGTAACTGTGATAACATAGAAGCTCCTCAAATTAGGACTTAATATGATGTGTAGTCCACCAAAACAGAAATACATCTGTTCTCACCTGATCTGTCGATTTGCATGCCAGAATTGAGCCTATAGGTATAAAGAGTGAGGGAGGAGGGTCTTGGGTGCTTTCTGAACCCTTGTAACCAATTCTCAGTCCCTACCTCTACCTGTTGCTTCCTTCCTATGCCTAAATCGGGTAATTATGTGGTTGCTTCTTGAATTTTGCAACTCGAAACTCTGATCCATCCTCTGGTCAGCTAAGTCAGAGCTAAGTCAATCTTTGGCATACATTATCACCTGGAGGGCTTGCTAAAATACAGATCTCTGGGCCCCACTTGCAGAGTTTCTGATTCAATACGTGTGGAGAGAGACCCAAGAATCTTTCTGTCTAACAAATTTCTAGGTAATGTCAAAGCTGCTGGTAGGGAACCACACTTTGAGGACCACCATGCTAAGACATTTACCCCTTTTCTTGCTGCTCTCTAGCTTCCAAAATTTTGTTTCTGTTGTCCCTAACTTTGTTGGTGAAACCTTTTTTGTTTGGTTACATCTTTAAAAGAATTGGTAGATTGTCATTTTAGTCGAGGTTTCCAGAAAGCAACCTGGACTTTGTTCAGAGTATTTTTCACCCCCACCCACTGCTTGACTGAAGCATGATTCTCCTCCAAGAACCCCATTTTCCCACCTTGTGAACTGTGAGGCAGGCAGGAGAGACATTCTTCTGATGCCTTCTGCAGGTTTGGGCTCTTACCCAGGCCCTCTTGAGAGGCTCTCACTATCTCATGCTACTGCCTTCTACCCCGGCTCAGTTCCATCCTCTGTTGGCCTCTGGTCACTTCCCCTCTTTACTAAAGATGGCATAATGTGTCCCTTGGTTAATGCCTAGGGACACCAACTCTGCCATAGCCCTAGGACAGTGTGTTAGTTTCTTAGGGTTTCTGTAGCAAAACCCCACAGATGAGGTGACTTACACAACAAAATTTTTTGTCTCCCAGTTTTGGAAGCTGGAAGTCTAAGTTCAAAGTGCCAGCAGCTTCAGATTCTCCTGTGACTTTTCCCCTTGGCTTGCAAGTGGCCTTCATCTGGCTGTGTCCTCCCATTTTCTTCTCTGTGTGTGTGCAAGTCTGTGTCTGAAGCTCCTCTTCTTACAAGGACACCAGTCCTAATGAACTAGGCCCCACCCCTACTACCTCCTATTACCTTAATTACCTCTTTAATTACCTACCTCCAAATCCAGTCTCATTTGGGGGGGGGATAACTCAAGATATGAATTTTGGAGAGGGCCAATTTTGGAGTTCAGCCCCAAATGGACAATGTTTCTCAAAATGTGGTCAAGGGCCTATTTATATCAAAATTGCCTGGAGTGTTTGTTAAAATGCCGATTCCTGGGCCTGGCCCTAGATATGCTGATTAGACTCTCTGAGGCTTATGCCTGGTAATGTGTACTTTATCAAGCATGCCAAGTAAATTTTATAAATACTAAAACTAAAAAGCCTTTGTCTACTTTTCTCAATGTCCACATTGAAGCACCCTCAGCCACTCCCTGGCCCATTCAGTCTGTTGTCCTCCACCTCCAGCGCACTCAGACAGCCACACCTGGCATCCCACTCAGGATTGTTCTGCAGAGTTTCCCCTTCTTTGAATCCTGCATCCCAGGCCTTCCAACACAAGCTCCTGCCCACCTAGCCATTTCATGACTTGGTCTGTGTCACCCTCCCTTGAACTCCTTCCAGCTCCTTCCTCTAAACAGTCCTCCTACTCCATCAGAGGCCATCCACCTATAGGGGTATGAAGGGTGAGTGTGGGGGCAAACCCACATCAGTCATCCAGGGGAGAGAAAAAGAAGTCCTGTAGTCTAGCAGAGCTTGGCTAGATTACAGAGAAGATACACTCAGGAAATATTTTGGAGGTAGAACTGGCAGAACTCAGTAGGCAAATGCTGTGGAGACACAGTGGCGAGAGAAATTTCCTGCCCAGTAAGTTGGGAGAATCTGTACAGGTGAAGTGACATTTGATCTAGGTCTTCTTTAGGGAGGATTTGACAGGTAAGGCAAGATGGTAGCAGGAAGGCTGAGGAAGAGGGAGTACAGGTTACATATATACATGTGCTTCTGAACATTTTCCACAATGTACAATGTGTGAGGCTATCCTAGCTATTATTTTTTTTTCTGTGATACTATTAAAACCATTTCAGGCTGGGTACAGTGGCTCATGCCTATATCCTAGCACTCTGGGAAGCCAAGCCAGGTGGATTGCTTGAGCTCACTGGTTTGAGACCAGCATGAGCACAAGCAATACCCTGTCTCTAAACTAAAAATAGAAAAACTAGCCAGGCATCATGGCAGGCATCTATAGATCCAGCTACTCAGAGGCTGAGGCAAGAGGATTGCTTGAGCCCAAGAGTTTGAGGTTGCTGTGAGCTATGATGCCAGGGCATTCTACCCAGGATAACAGCAAGACTCTGTCTCAAAAAAAAAAAAAATCAAAAAACATTTCAATAGGAAAATAAACTCTGGTGATTATCATGGATTGAAGGGCTGTTTGTCCCACCTATGAAGGCAGTGTGATGCCCTCTGGGGGTCCTTAGCAGTACTTTGGAGCCCACACCAACCAGAATTTCTTCCTCCCATCTGCTCTTTCTGGCCTGGACTACAGAAATTTTTCATATGGTTGAAATACTGCTATGTCCTTACTCACCTCTATAAGTACTCAGTTCTCTTTTTCTGGTCTGAATGTTTCTTTGTCACAGTAAACAGAGCTGGTGGCAATATCCCATTTCCCCTGTTGGTACCAGCATATAATGAATAATGTGCAAGGCTTCCTGGAAATCTCTTAAGTGGAGAGTCTTGGACTCATGTAAAATGAGTAAATACCAATTTAAAATCAATTCTCTGAATTTGAAGTTGTATGTCTCTGATTTACTTACAAATTAAGGGCCAGCCAAGGAAGCAATTAATGCCGTGCCTGAAAGCCAGGAGGCTTTTGGGAGTGATTGCACTGATTAACACAGGCCCAGAGATGTGGACAATACACGTACCAGCTCACAATTTATTTCCACCTTGCCTTTCCCTCAGGAGCTATGTGAGATGGTAAAATAAATGAGTTCAGCAATCTCCACTGTGTGTCCAACAGAAGTGATTACATACCATTGATGAGTGGGCAAGAGACCATTGGACTCAAGTGCTGAAAATCGCAGCTTCTTGTTAATCAGACCAAGCTGTAATTTTTAAATTAAAGTACAAGAGGCTCTGGGTACTTACCCATCTGTTTAAAGTCTTTCACTGCTGATGTCTAACAATATAATTATTTTTAATTGTCCACAATTTTCTTGCCAGGAAGGAGCTTGGGACCTTAGCAACTGGGGGTGGGGTGGTCAGAGGAGCCCTTCAAGACAATCAAGACTCTTGAGAACTTCCCACCAAATTAGCCTCAGAGCTCCTGAACCAAGGGGACTGAGATTCCCAGGCAAAGGGAATTTCTAAATTTCCTCATTATTTCTTTTCTGGGAATTGCTTAATAGTTAAAACTAAAAACAAACAAAACTAACCTTCATGATTTGAAAACTGAAGTAAGGCTGGTGTTGAGGCCTTTCCTCCCTGTTGTGCCTCAAACTCTCACTGCACAGTCCTTAATCAATGCTCTCCATTCCCTTAACTACGTGGTCCCCAACCATTTTGGCACCAGGGACAGGTTTCGGAGAAGACAATTTTTTTCATGGACCAGGGTATGGGGTAAGGGGGATGGTTTCAGGATTATTTAAGCACGTTATATCTCCACTTCAGATCATCAGGCATTAGATCCTCATAAGGAGTGTTTAACCTAGACTCTTTGTACTCACAGGTTATAGTAAGGTTTACACTCCTATGAGATTCTAATGTTGCTACTGCTCTAGCAGGAGACAGTGCTCAGGCAGTGATGCAAGCAATGGGGAGCAGCTGTAGATACAAGCTCACCTGATGCTTGCCTGCTATATGGCCATGTTCCTAAAAGGCTATGGATCAGTGCTCATCCTGAGCCCAGGATGGGGAAGGGAGGTGGGGGCGAGAACTACAGCTCTAACTGTTGACACATTAAATCACCAAGAGCTTCACAAGGAAAAATCAACTTCATTTATACAAAGGTGGAAGATTTAAAACATTTAGCATTTGAATTTGTAAAGAGTTGACTAGGGGAAACAATGATGATTGAATTTCAGGTGCTGTGGCCCTATGAGGAGTCTATTTGGTGGGGGCAGGAGACTTTTCTTCAACTGTAATCCATGGTTTAGGTGTCTATCTATGCCAGTTATACTCAAGGCAGGCCCCTGAGTGATTATGTATAGTCATTCTTTGCCTTTTCTTGTAGCAAGTGCTTTTGCTATGAATACTGTATCTTCATGTACCCATATATTTAATAATCAAATTTAGTTTTCAGATGTTTCTGTATGTCCAGATAAAAATGGATATATTACTGAAAAAATATTTTGTGCATTGAATTAAACTTCCTGATGATTCGTCTCATTCCTGATACACTTTATCTCTGTTTTAGATGGGCTATCAATGAATAGTGTCCTTTTTAAAAAAAATAGCTTTATTGAGCTGTAATTCATGTGTCATACAATTCACTCATTTAAAGCTACAAGTCCATGGCTTTTTAATATTTTTTGTTATCCATCACCACTATTAAATTCCAGAATACGTTCATCTCCCCAAAAGAGAATCCCATTCCCATTAGCAGTCATATTCACTTTCCCACCTTAACCCCTCAGTCTTTGACAAGCATTAATCTACTTTTTGTCTTAATAGATTTGCTTATTCTGAGCATTATATACAAGTAAATGGAATCACACAATAGGTGACGTTTAGTCATTTTTATTGCTGAATAATATTTCATCATATGGATATATATAACATTTAACTTGAGCATTTAAGTTTTTTCTGCTTTTTGAATATTATAAATGATGCTGCTATGAACATCCATGTACAAATTTTTATACAGCCATGTTTTCACTTCTTTTGGATATATACCTAAGAGTGAAATTGCTGGCTTATATGGTAACTCTGGTTAACTTTTTAGGAAACTGCCACATTATGTTTCAAAACAACAGTTATATTATTTTACAGTCTTACTGGGAAAGTATGAAAGATCCAATTTCTCCACATCCTCACCAATACTTCATTACATTTTCTGTGTTCTGTATTTCTCCAAGTGATTTGAAGTTATTGTCTAATGTCTAATATGAATATTTTCCTGTAGTATTTCTTGTAGGGCAGGTCTGTTAATAATAAATTTTCGCAGTGTTTGTTTTATTTGGGAGTGTCTTATTTTCTCCTTCATATCAAAGGGCAGTTTTCGTGGATATATAATTCTTGGTTAATGGTCTTTTTTTTTTTCTTTCAACACATTAAATAAATTAGAGCTTCTGTAAGTTGACTACCAAGGGATTGTAATAGACTAGTCAACTCGCAGAGGTGGTCAACATAAGGAACTAGGCCTACTGTACTGATGCATACATGTGATGCATGTCCAGTCTATGAAAATTAGGTCAACTTGAGGAAGGGGTCGATGTTGGGAGGTGGTCAACTATGGAGGTTCGATTGTATATGATTCCATTGCCTTCTGGCCTCCATAGATTATGATGAGAAGTCAGCTGTTAATTTTATTGAGGATTCCTTGCATGTGGTGAGTCATTTTTCTGTTGTTCCTTTCAAGATTCTCACTTTTGTCTTTGGCTCTCAACAGTGTGGCTATGAAGTGTTTATGTGCAGATCTCTTGGAATTTATCCCACTTGGAGTTTGTTGAGCATTTTGTATATCCAGATGTTTTTCTAAAATCAAATTTGGGAGGTTTTTTACTATTATTTCTTCAAATATTCTTTCAATCCTCGTCTACATCTTCACTGTAGGGGATTTTGTCTGACTCCATGGAATCCATATAACTATGATGACCAAAGTCTGACTCTTCAGACACACATTCAACTGTCATCTTGACTTCTATTTCTGAATATAGAAATCACATCTCAAGTTTTTAATGAACAGAACAAAACCATTGATTTCTGTCTCCAAACTCTTCCTTTCTCCAGGACTTCCCTACTTTTTGCTGGCAACTCTATCCACCTAGTTGACAAGCTCAAGACATAGAAGTCATCCCTGATTCTTTTCTTCCCTTCAATTACGTGTTTGATCCATCACTAAGAACTATTGGCTCTATGTCCAAGATATATTGCTAATCTGTTTACCTCTCTCCATCTCCACTGCACTGCTAATCCTAGATACCACCCTCTCTTCTCTGGACTATTATAATTATCTCAGTAACTGGCCTCTTGATCTTTTTCTTATTCTACAGTCGTTCTCCACTTGATGGCCAGTGTGCTCTTTAAAACATAGATCAGCACAAGTTAATTCCTTGTGCAGAGCCCCCTAATGGCTTCCTGTTGTACAAAATAATAATAATAATAATAAGATGTCATACTTCTTACATTGACCTGCCACATCCCATATGTCTGGCTTTTGTCTACCTCTCGGCTTCATCTTATATCCCTTCCCACTCCCTCTAGCCTAGCCTTATTGGCTTTTTATTTACTCCCAGAATATGCATTGGTCATCCCCACACTAGGGCCTTTGTGCTACCAGAACTGTCTTTTTTCAGAGCTTCTTGTGCTGGTTCCTATCAGTAAATGTGTAGCCCAAATGTTACCTCCTTGTAGCCATCTTTTTGCATCTCTGAGTAATCTTTATCCTCTTGTTTCACTCCTCCCTACTCTGAGATATCACTATCTTATCTTATCTTTTTTATAGATATAACTCAGAAAATTTCCTGTTCATAAATTTAATTTTACTGTTGATATCTATTCTCTACTCTTTTATTCTCAATTCTAATATAAACTCCATGAAAGCATGAGTTTATTTCATTCACTACTGAATCCCTGAATCTATAATGTTGCCAAGCACCTACTAGGCTCCAACAAACAGATTTGGGGTAAAGGAATGAGTAAATGGAAGAATTTTACTTTTCGGCTTAAGAGAGAAAGAGGGCTATGGTTTGCAGGGATACAGGTCCAACTCCATCACAGTACATTTTCAATGTGGGAGAAGCTGCTGTCCTTCCCACATGGCAAAGAAAAGTTATGTTACCTGAGAAGATAGGACACATGTGAATTGGAAAACACATGGGTTTAACTGGGAAAAAGGGTTTAACTGGGTTTGATGAAGGCTGGGACCGTGATATTTGGATTAGACCAGTGGTCCCTGAACACTGGCCAACTCCATCAAAGTACCTTGAAGGAGCTTGTAAACAATTCAGTTTTATGAGTCCTGCCTCTGGCAATGAAGATTTAGGAAGTCTGAAGTGAGGGTTAGTGTAAGGGTAAATAGCTATGCTAAAAGCACAGCGTGATGGCAGCCTCTCCCAGATCTTGTCGACCTAAGAATATCTCAACCCCGGAGGAAAAGCAACTGGTTCCGCATTCTATTATAATTTACCCATAAACAAACCATTTACATACAACCTTACAGGTAGCCCCTTCCACTCCCCTATATATCGCCCCATGAATAAAGGAAGTTGGCTCCAACTTTGCTGACTCTTTTGAACTACACTTTGTCTCTTGTCTTTCTTTACTTTCTAGGCGCGACCTCCAAGTCTGAA